>CAXAKX010000486.1:0-15295 GCA_963969525.1 Ontholestes murinus | reverse complement strand
AGGAAATATTTTTCGGGCTTATGCAGCTCATTTACTACATCACTTTTTACTTTTTTACCCATAAATGATGTGAACAAAGGCTGTAAATATTGGTGAGGTAATAAGGGTAACAATAAAGGGTAATAAGGGTAACAATAAAGGATATTAAGGGTAACAATAAGGGTAATAAGGGTAAAGGTACATAAGAAGCCTCTTACGAAGAGTTTATCAGTATTGAATTAACCATTCACATGCACGCATGTGGAGAATGTGGGGTTGCCTACGCCCATTTGTCAGGGTTGTGTAGGCATAAAAAATCGCATGCAGGAACTCAATTCAGATGTTTGTATTGTGATAAAAAGTTTACTAGAAACGATAACTTAAATTATCATATAAGCAAGGAGCATCGTTTACCAGAAACCACCAACCGTAAAGATGTGGCGAAAATATTGAACATGGAACAATTGCCAATAAAAAATTATGGGGACTGGCACAATGAAAAAAACAATTGATGATTTATCAGCTCTTATTAGAGCCAAGACCATATCTCTTAGAAACGAGACACCAAACAGTGCGGAGTCTGGAGGAGGGGGTGTAGATGTATTTATGGTTACTACAACAAATCAAGAAAACACGCATAAAAACGATATTAGTAGAGAAGTTGCAAATAAGATACACAAAAAGTTAGAAGACATTGAGCATGGAAAAGACCAGTTGGATGAAAGAGTTCATGGTAATAAAAGAGGGCCGGAAGAAACCGCATATTCTTACACCATGGAAAATTATGGTGGTTACAGATATATGATGATTAATAATCAGCCATCTATTTCATACCGCGATATAAATGATGTTGTTGATCGTTTGTGTGCTTTGCATAAATGTTCTAAATCTATACCCGTAATCGCGGAAATTAAAACAATTGAGAATGAACTAAGACAAAAAAATATAATTGAATAAACTGGATTTTAAAATGTGTAACCAAACGCAACACGATAAAGCAACGTAAAATAATTTTACTGATTAACGAATATTTAGGAGAATGTGGAGAAAATATAATGCAGTATAATTTTAACCTTGAAACATGAAGGATGAGACCTTGCTTCTGTTCATGCTTGTATTATTATTAACACACACACACAGCCTTTATATCAGATAATGCAACAAAATGTTCATTATGGATATTTGGATATTTATGAGAATTCTACGGAACTACTGAAAAAGGATATATATATATCAGAAGGATCTGATGAGATTCCCAGAAAATTATGATCTTCCTGTAGATGGCGTTCTGAACGCGGAAACCCTCGAGTTAATGGATGCAGAGAGATGTGGAGTTGGAGATATTAATGATTATAAATTACAGTAAACTAAATAGGAAAAAACAGACAATTACATAGAATTTTTAAAAAAGCAAATAATGCTGAATTAGAATTAGCCCGGCAAGCATTTCATGTTTGGGCTGAGCCTAGTACGCTACATACCAACGAAACAATCCAGATATTTTAATTTCTTATCAGCGACGTTTACATAATTTCGCATATTGTGATAATCACACAAAGTGTCCTTCAAGTTTTGATGGACTCGGTAATATTTTAGGACATGCATATCTACCACCTGAACCTGGTGTTTTAAACAAAACAACGGAAATAGATATAGATAAAGATGAAAATTGGGTTTATTCCGATGCGGAAACTGAATATAATAAAACAAAACTATTCCATACATTGGTACACGAAATAGGGCATGCTTTATAATTATCGCACTCGTTTGTTAGAGAATCTATAATGTATCCATTGTATAATCCGAATACAATTGATTTAAATAAAGATGATATACACGGAATTCAACAACTGTAATGGAGCGCCAATTCCATCTTCACCTTCTATAGAGATTACAACGCCCACATACAATATTACTTTACACCCAAACATTACAGAAATTAAAAATGTGTGAATTAAATAATATAGATACATATTTAGTAAGAAACGATTAATTATACATATTTTATAAAGAATGGGTCAGGATAAAAAGTTTACGTAATAACAATAAAAGTCCTCCGCAGAAGTTACGTAAATGGCTACTCTTCCTGCCGGGTCATTTCACAAAAATTGATACAATTTTCTAAATTTCTCGAGGAGATATTATTTTATTTGCGGATAACATGTATTACACAGTGGCGTTTCCATCTCTGCGGTTGATAACTTCCGGAGCGATAACACTGATGAATTTAAACGCGTCTTGAAAAATTCGTGCGGTTGTTAATAGAGGCAAATCGATTATTTAGAAATATTAACGGATATTTATATTACTTTGATAAAATAACGTTTATGAATATAGCGAATTTACTCAAACTATGTCTTGTGGAATAAAAAAGATATTAAAATCAGAGAAACTCATGAGGTATTAAACAAAATAATAAAGAGCTTGGATGTGCAGAAAGGGGTTCAGACATTTATTGACACACCATGAGCAAAGTAAAAAGTGATGTAGTAAATGAGCTGCATAAGCCCGCAAGAAAAATATTTTCTCGACGACGCACAATTATTAAAGGAGTGGACGATTTATGGCAAGCCGATTTAGCCGAATTTGGACTTTATGCAAGAGAAAATAAAGGATTTAAATATATTCTGGTAGTGATTGATTGTTTTTCAAAGTATTTATGGACTATAACATTAAAAGACAAATCTGGTATAAATGTGGCTAATGCGTTTAAAAGTGTAATTATGATAAATGACCGAATGCCTAAAAATTTACAAACCGATCAAGGAAAAGAATTTTACAATATACACTTTAATAAAGTTATGCAAAAATATGGGATTAATCATTATTCTACTTATACCGTAATGAAAGCCGCAATAGCAGAGCGTGTGATAAGGACTTTAAAAGATAAGTTATATCGCACGTTCAGTTTGCGAGGGACGTATTGCTGGATAGACATTTTGGATGAAATTACGGCTGATTACAACAAACGGAAGCATAGTACTACAGGAATGCGGCCATGTGACGTCACTAAAGATAAGGAGCGTCACTTATTAAAAACTGTTTACTCACATATCAAAATCGCCGGAAAGAATATTTTTAATTTGGGCGATAGATAGTTCAGGAAATCCAATTACGGGTGCGTTTTATGCTGAAGAACTTCAAAAAGCTAAACATCCAGACGTTTACCTAGTGGAAAAAGTGTTGAGGAAAAAGGGGAATAAAGTTTACGTCAAGTGGTTAGGTTTAGATAAATCTCAAAATAGTTGGATAGATAAATCTAATGTTGTGTAATATAAATATAATAAAATATCTTATTATCCAAAATAGTTTTAAATAATTAGATTCAACTACAAGTCTCGACAGGTCTCGACAGGTCTAAGAAAACTTAAATTGTGGGAGAAAAATTATCACGGAATCCCCTACAACTGTGGTGAAAGCGATCTGAGCGAATTACCAAAGCTGTCAAAAATGCACTTACCTGAAAAAGTTTTATGATAATGTTATTGATTTAGAATTAGATGTGGATTGTCCTAATTTAAAAAAATCTTTCTATTGTTGTCAAGTGCACAAAAATAGATTAAGTATGTGTAGCATTATAAATGTTGAAAAATTATACAAGTATCTAAAGGGTAAAGAATAAAAACTGTTTTATTTTACAAGTGTCTTTTATTTAAAGTTTATGTTCATTACAGGAACCTTTATTATCCCCGCAAAAACACATAGAGCCCACATTAAAAATAATGTGAATGCTGTTGATAATATGATACATATACAATTCATTCTTAAAATAGACATAAATAAAAATAAATTAATTGTCGGTAGATGGAGCTGCCACTATATCTTTATGTCCCCAGGCTAGAGTGTCGATTCTGTTTTCACAAATATACCGCTTATCATCAAATGGTGATAGAGCCAATTTATTTTGCGTGTTTGAATAAATTGTGTGTTTGATTGATCTAAAAAGGTTCTGTTTTTTAATGATTGTAGACCATTTCCCCTCCACGTTATTCGCATACATTTTAGCACGTAAACCCACAAACTCTTGCATAACCATTCCCCCATTCTCATCCTTCATCAGACCCAATACGGCCTTGTTTTGCAAAGGGATACCGTACTGATTATTAGAATCAAAATTACTAGTGTCGAATTTATTCAAGTCTTGTTTCATATCCTTATAAATGTCATCAGTCTCAAATTGTAGCGTTAAACTGTCCGTGTCCATGTAGCACAATCTCACCTTATCTCCATATTTAGACTTTAAATAGCCATAATAAAATTCATACATTAATAATTTACTAAGATCTAAAACTGAGAACCCGACGTAAATCGGTTTATTATAAACAGCCCGCAAACGATCCAATTGGATCGCTACTAAGTTTTCGGTAAAAATTGAACAAGAGTTGAAATTTAATTTTGCTATTAAACTTTCCGCGCCCCGACGTTTCCCGATATCCTCCCAATGATTCACCAATTTGACGTCCACACGTTTATCTACGTTTTCCATTGTCTTTTCAAAAACTGAATTATTCATTAATTTAAAGAAATCTTTTTCGAAATCGTTTCTAGCAGCCTGCCTCATTGAAGTGTTTAAATGTACCTCTTTAACCAGTCAGACTGCTTGAAAGAAATTACGCGGTGAATTTGAATTAATTTTAATCCGTTTCTTAGTGCTTGTTTCAAATTGCGATAGTGAATAATATATTTTGTTTTATTATTTAAATTTGGGATTAATTTTGTATTGTTAAATTTAGATCCGGGAGGCAACATATTTTCTACAAGAAAAGGTAGATCGTTGTGTAAATCATGGAGAGATTCA
Source organism: Ontholestes murinus (assembly GCA_963969525.1). NCBI lineage: Eukaryota > Metazoa > Arthropoda > Insecta > Coleoptera > Staphylinidae > Ontholestes > Ontholestes murinus. The sequence goes on along the minus strand of CAXAKX010000486.1, from coordinate 10,518 downwards.
GGATACTCGATATCCACCTCTAAAATGTATCCCATTGGTGAATCATCAGATATATTTAACACGTTTAAATTTTCAATTTCTGCTGACCACCCTAAAATTGATTAAGTATTTGTAGCATTGTAAATGTAGAAAAAATATTCAAATATGTATAAGAATTTAAAAAAAAACAGGTTTTATTGTTGACAGACATTGACATGCAGCATTTCATTCGTAAAGGCATTAGAGGGGGTATAAGTCAGTGTTCTTTACGCTACGCCCAAGCCAATAATAAATATATGACAGATTGTGACTCGACGAAACCATCAAAATTTTTAACGTATTGGGACGCCAATAATTTGTATAGTTGGGGTTTTAAATGTTAAAGCGCGGAAGAAATTCCAATTTTTAATGTCTCGTCATCAACAAATATCCCCGACCTACACAATGTAAACGTGAACGAACTTATGAAATCAGATTTTCTTGAAGTAGATAAACCAATGCATGTCACACACAACAATATTAATTTCATTTTCATTAAAACACATAATTCACATGACTCAATAACTGAATCTAAATTATTCACTTCGATTTTAAAATTAAAGATTTTTTGCATAACCAAATTAAAGAAAATCTGTTAACATCAGAAATAAATACAATTCTTAATGAATATCATACTACTCCTACCGGAGGGCACAAAGGAATTTATAAAACGTACAAGAAAATAAAAACCAAATATGAATGGAAAAATATGTATAAGGACATCAAAGAATACGTTAGTGCGTGTGAAGTATGTCAGCGAAATAAACAAGTTAAATCAACAAAAAATACCACAACGGTAATCAAAAACTAATCTTTACCACATCCACATAATCTTGAATATTAAAGGCTCCAAGTTGAAAAATTATTCAGTTTATTCAGAACCCGCGCTCGTTACAGCCAATTAAGTGAATTATGGACAACGTAGAAATAAATATTGATTATACCCCGAATTCAGGTCAAGGGAGTCCTAAACATATTTACAAAAATCTGCGAGAGTGTGTTAGTGGCTGTCATTAGTTGTACAGATATTATCGTGATCGTGCATATTCAATTCTGGAAGAACTGATGGAAATAGATCCTTCTGAGGCATTGCACATTCTTTTGACTGGCATTGAAGAAATCAGTTTTATAGATGAGGAATTTGGTTGGACACATGAGTGTGTGCTGGAACCCTGCTCTGAATATATTTGTAAAAGGTTAAAAGATTCTTACATTTATATCATGTGGGACCATAACAAATTTCATTTCGCGATTCCTTTAACTGATAACGATCTGTGTCGGTTGGAATATCAGTTGGTACTTGATGCAGATCGTCGAGATGCGGAGGAAAAGCGCCGAGATGAGGAGGAAAAGAGGGAACATGATAATAACAGTGAAACCGGAAATCGGAAACCGGAAGTACTTCCTGGATCACTTCCGGGATCACTTCCTGGCGCAGAACCCGCTAACTCTATCTACTGACAATTTACAAAAATTTGGCATTTATTCTATAAATTGCAACAAACTATAACGTGGAGCAAATACGAAGGAACAATTTAAAACTATTTAATGAATATAAATATCATTTTAGATACAAACATTTTGATAAATCCTTAGATAACTCGTTTCTACATTTATTACTTAAAAAGGAAACGAAATAATGTAAACTGATTAAACTAAATACTCCCTGGTTTGTTAGTTTGTTATTGATAATGTTCACCTTGTGGACTAAATATATCTAACATTTAATGCACAAGTGAAGTAAGGATTAAAATGACTGTTTTATTTAATTAGTAGATATATTAACTTTTATACCAAAAATACATTGAAAACAAATTAGTAAAAAGATTACCTTTATATAGAAGTAAAAGTAAATATAGTCTATCCGTTGGATTCTTCGACACAAAAACATTCAATCTGATAAAGCAAACCAAAAGCGTTAGAAAAAGAACGCACTGTAAAACATTCGTCGTTTTTTGAAGCGATAGTTTGTGACGTAGGACGGAAGATCCAACGGATGGACTATATGTGAAACTACATTTTAGTGACAATATTTTTTGCAGTATATTGTCTACGAAATTTTGTTTTGCATATTTATTTTTACTTGTATGCATTTTTTAAACAAGGGTTTGAATCATAAATACTGCTTCTAATTAATTTATTTAATTAGCTTACTTTCTTCAATTAATTAATATATAAGGCTATTTATTATATTACTATAATTATTTTATTGCAAATACAATAAATAGCAATTAAATCATTTTAGATGATATAATATCTAGCTGTTCTTAACAATTTGCTCAATTTTGTATTTTTTACAATTTATTATTATATAAATTTTAAATAACTCGCATAGTTTATTAGAAAGAGGCAAAAAATGTCAAAATTATTAATTTTTAGTAATAATTAATAATGAGAGTAATAAACCTCTAAGAGCTCATAGAGATTTATTACTCTCATTATTAATTATTACTATTAACACTGCACTAGATATTTCAATATTTAATTTGTATATTAATTTTTACTTTTTTCTCGCAATCAATTCCCTTTATCTTTTGATTAAAATGTTGTGTTATAATTTTTATATTTAGAAAAATATTGAAAAAAAAAAACAAAACAATAAACGCCTCGAGTAAGCATTTACTTCCGGTTTATGAATGTTTACCAAAAGTTTTTCAGTTCCAGTTTTTAACGATAAAACCTTAAGTTAGGGTTTCATTTCAAACAGATAATTAATTTTTGAGATATAGCGCTCACCGACACACACACACAGACACATTTTTTGTCCAGAAATCATTGGAATGGACTCAGGGGAAATAAAAACGGGGTTGCTGTAATCCCATTTAAAGTTTACCTTTTACCAATTTATTTATATGTAGGGGAATTTTAATGTACTCAGTAAGTCAGCTAAAAAATGTTATTCTGCAATACAATATTTAAAAATGAAAATAGAGAATTGTACTAGTCATCATTATTTTAACAATTAGATACCAAATAAAGTACTACATTATTAATTGTATACAACCATATAACTTTAACATTATCAAAACATATAATTTAAAAAATCCGTACTACTATACATTCATATTTTATATATGATAAAGCGATAGATTTAAAATCTTTCACTAATATAACTATGTAATTACTTATTTCGATAATAAGCAAAAATTCCTTTCACTCGTTCCAAAGCATACTCACAACACTCGGTTCACAGATATAATAAATATGCATACCCGCTGCATAGACTCCCCTCTATGAAAGTTCACCCTTGTATTCCTCATTGAGGTTGTTCAATAAACTGCCAAACTACTTAAAGTGCATCACTGAAGAGAACGAATTTAAAACAAAATTAAGATAATAATTTAAAAATACGAAAACATTTCGTGAATCTACAAGAATGAGTCTTACTAAGACTACAAAATTAATTTGAAACAACTACTTCCCTAGCTAATACTTTGACAGATATTGAATGATACAAATTAATTAATTTGCGTATTACAAATAGTATAAATTATTTCTGTTGAAACTAATAAATGATAAAATGTACTTTAGATTGTTTAAATGTAACTATAACATGAAAAATTATGAAAAAATGAATTTAAACTGATTTTATTAAATTAAATTAGCAAAAGCAATTAAAAAATCTAGCATTCAAGTTTATAATCATCTGCAGACACGTGTTTCGAACTTTCGCTCTCTTCAGTACAGCTTTATTATAAAATTGATTTTAAATACAAATTCAATTATGCTCTAAGTGGGTATTTTTCCTTAATCCCGAACGTAATGATTTCTGTAGAATTCACTAATCCATCACAGGTAAAAATTCAGACCTTCAGTCGGTTATATTTCATTATTGTGTCAGTTGCCGTACATGCCTGAGTAAGTTATTTATATTTCATTATATTTATTATTATATTTCATTATATTTATTTTAGTAAATGTTTTTATTTGTACTTTGTATTTGTAATATTGCTAGACCCCAAATTTACTTTCAAGATCCACACAACGAATCTTAAGCTGAAAATCAAGAATAGGGCTCGACACTACAGAACTCTTACTTATCATAATAGGCATTTCTATTAAAACAGCGATACGCATATATAAAATGATTTGTCGGCCCTTACTTGATTACGCAGCCATCCTATTTTAAAAAATCCCCAAGTGGGTGAACGATCAGCCCTTAGAATATTAACAAAAATTAGGCATCCTAACAATCCCCTCTACAACCCCTCCAACACACTTCTATACGAAAAAACACAGGTAATTCCAATTGAACAACGACTCGTACACCTAAATTTTCCACGAATCCCCACATTCGTGACGTCCTAAATCATCTCTGTATTCCTCGAAATCCTAATATACCTCCTAAATCCAAACACCCCAGCACTACCATTCATTTCATCATTTCATCTTGATTTATAAGACTGACACCGACATTCACTTTATTTTATACATTACCTGTATTATATTTTATTTTCTTTCTGTGAATAAAAATGTGAGAAAATATGTGTAATATTTTATTATTTCGGATAGGTGTCATAATTTTTGTTAATTTTATATTCTCCTCAGTAGTTTCCTTTATTAATTATTTTTATATTTAATTCATTTAAGTAAGAGCATAAATCAGTGAAAAAATATAACTTTGCTAGCCATTCTACATCCAATAATTGATTGTATTGGCCAATAATGTTCTCATTATTTAGAAATAATCTTATTTCCTCCAAACAATTTACAAATCTTTGCAAAACATTTCCGCGGCTTAACCAGCGTACATTATTGTATAAAAGCAAGCTATTGTACGACGAGTGTACTTCGTTTAACCATTCTTGAAATGTTCTTTTATTTAGTTCTTGTAACTGACACAATTTTAGAAGGACATATTTCTCTTTTTTTTCTAATGCATCTATAACTGCATTACAAATGTCTAATCCTTTTGTTGTTGTTGTTAATGTTGATAAACTTATTAACTCTTCTTTAATATAGTTTTGAACAAAACAACGTACAAAAATTGCTAAGCGAGCAGAGGCCGTTACGTCGGGTAGACTCGTCAAGGCAAATGGATATAAAACCGCAAGACTTTATATGAATTTTTTGTTGAAAATTTACATTTTCCGCCATACCCAAAATTCTCTCTTTCGCTGCATTCCTAGCTATCGGCATGTCTTTAATTCTTTGGATTATTTTTTCTTTGTTTTCGAAATCATCGAATAAGTATGGTGCACATTGCAGCCAAGTAACCTTTAAAAATTCGCCTTCATTAAAAGGTTTCGCATATTGAGCAATACTTTTTGAAACTTGATAACTAGAAGCAGTGGTGTTTGATTGAATTCTAATATATTTCATTAAAGTAGTAGTTTGAGCATTTAAATTCTTTAAGGCACGTGATATATACTCCTTTTGCTCTTCTACACTTCGATCGAGAAGAAATTTATGGTTGGTTTCATAATGCCGCTTTACTGAAGATGTTCTACCGACTACAGTTTTAGAACATAAAATACAAATTGCTTTACTGTCCTTTTCAATCATACCGTATCTATAAGTCCACCAAGCTCAGCTACTAAATGTTTCGGATAATTTCGATTTTTTCATTGAACTAGTAAAATAATAAGAAATTATAAAAAATATATATTTTAATAGTATTGTTATAAAATAAATAATTTATTCTGCATTTGTTTGCAAGAACATATTTCGTCACATATTAAAGTACTAAAAACATTACCAACACAAGAAAATAATAAATAATATATTAATTCAAGGTAATTTTAATAATTATTTTTATAGTAGTAGTAGTAACATATATTTATTGACAAATTTTTTACACATTTACATTAAAATAATGAATAATGAATGACGTGTTAATGTATTAATTTGTTAAAAGGCTATCGATCAGAGGTCTTTCTGCCTTTTTTTAATATTTTACACTGATTTAATGATAAAATAATTTCTCATAATATTAAAATATTTTATTGCTCAAAAATTAGCAAAATAAATTATAAGTTTAGTAACTTTTAATACCTTAATATATCTATTTACAATATCCGGTTATATTTTTTAACAAGTCACTGAAGTTTCAAAGACGACTGTTTACTAAAAATGACTAATACAGTCTGTCGTCTGATTCGAGCGCTGCGACGGCAACAACATGCAATAACATTAGAAGGCGAAACTGGATACGCAAAAAAAATATCTAATGCGCATCTATATATACTTCGAGAGAATTCATGCGATATTTTAATAATAAAATGTATAATTTGACGGTTCTAGTTAACATACTAAAATAGGTATTCAGTACTACAAATTTATATCATAAATTATAAATGAAGTGTAGATTAATAATTTTTAATTCATTTCTATCAAAAAAGATAACATAAAAAAATAATTTTGCTTTTGTGCGTGCCATCAAAATTTTCAAACGTGCCACTTATGGCACGCGTGCCATTGGTTCGCCATCCCTGCCCTAAGGTATACGTTGGACAAACTGGACGAAGCTTTCCAGACCGCATTCAAGAACATAAAACATGTTTTCAATTCCAGAAAACTGCTTCAACCTACGCTAATCTTTTAATCGGATATCAGCATACCTTTAATGATAATTTTGAAATTTTGCACGTTTGTAATAAAAGTCGAAAGTTACATTTGTTCCTCCCATAGTTCTAATGGTATATAAGCTTTTACCTGTAATTTGTTAAATTATTATTCATCTGCCTAATGAAGCCACTGTGTGGCGAAACATGTTGCAGTGTTCAACAATAAATCTGAAACCCTCCCAACTGTGTTGTTTTATTTCAATTTATTATGGAGTTTCATCATGTATCCGCCTCGCCAATTCAATATCGTTTAATTAATTAATTTGCCATATATTAATATTTAATAATTAGGAGTAATTTATATTTTACTTAAAAAAAACATTATTGGCATAAAATGTATGTATATAGTCATAATGACATTTCTTCCCCCTCATCTTTGTTTGTATTTTGCTATTCTTTTCTTAATTGTTTTGAGTAAAATTACTGTCTTAAGTATAATAGTTGATTTCTATCAGTGTTTAAATTACGGGTCTATAAATAGACATAGATAGCATTATGCTAGAAGTTTTTAATACTTTTCCATGTTTCATACTAAAATAAAAATAAAAAATGAGTTGCTAATGCTACTCCTGTATATTTCTAAATTTACACCAACAAAACATTTATTTATAAGTTGCATATTTTATTATCTTTTGTATTTGTTATAAATTTTATGTAACTTATTTTGTTTCTTGGTAATATGGCAAATATATTAAAATTATAAGTTTTAATGTCTTTTAAAATTTAAATAGTGCATTTATTTTTTATTTTTATTTATTTTGGACACCCACGAAATTATTACAATTTAATTAGAATCAAATTAAGTTTTGATTATATAACCTACGTAAGTAGCAAAGATTATTCTTTAAATAATATTTCTGTTTTAAATATTATTATATGAAGAATCTTTTTTTAACAAAAGTAATTCAGTTTCCTATTAGCTTTAAGATTTGTATGCATATATCTAAAAACAATAAGTACGTGTTATAACATTCACTTTTGGTGCAAATTTAACGAAACCATTTTAAGTGTTTTAGTAAGTAATACAAGTTTTAAGTTTCTCAAGCGATTGATATTCTTTACCGATGACCATATACAAATAAGTGTAGATACACAAATCCACATAGCACACAATCACGTTAGAATAGTATTAGAGACGAAATAAATGTATTAAAAATTATAATCGTATCCGTAATATAATTTGCATTTGTTTCTATCACAGCAACGAAAATCACCCATTGAAACAACAAGTGGTTCTGTGTTTACAACTTGAGGCGTGGCAGTTTTTATAATCGCCACTGCTCACACAACAATAAAATATAAAAGGATACTGAACATATAAGTAAATACATATTTTATTAGTTGATAAATTAAGAAGTTTAAGGTTTTTATTATAAATACCTACTAAATATTATATAACCAATCACACAATAGATACATTTAAGATATATTTAGATTCTACGATTGAATTTATTTTCTTATTAGTTCTAAATGTACTTTAAGCTGTGATTAAAAAATTAATATTCGATTTAATTACAAAATTAAATAATATTGTCTTTGAACTGACTGAATTTAACCAGAAATTATTTAAATAAATATAATGTATCTATTCCTTTTATAATTTGTGTACATATATTGTCAATAATATTATTAATAAAAATAATAATAAATTTTATAGAATAAACTTATAAAAAATAATTAAATATACTAGCAATTATAGTAAATAATAGTTGCCATGAGCTGTCATTAGAATAACCATCGTATAATTAAATTAATTTACCATATATGTTTAGTATAATTCAATAAAACAAAGGAAACATGCTTTATAAGGCTCGTGGCTGTTTAACAAGTTTATTCAGGAGAGAACAGTATATACAGTGGTTATGTACAAATAGTTTAGGGCGGTTCTGCAGTGCTTGGCTCGGCTTCGGGCGGCGCACAGTGTGCCAAATCCGAGCGCGAGCGCCAGGGGGGGTTTTGAGGAAAAAAAATTAAATTCAAAATTTCGAAAAAAAAACATATCCACTCGATTGTAGATACATGAAACCCTTTAGATCTTGCATATTTATATTTTTTAACCCTCTATATTATTCGCAATTAACGCTTAAACTTGATCGATTTAGAAAACAACGATTTTACATTTCACGCGCAATGTTAAATAATTTATTACATAGGTTATAGATGTACTATCAATATAATATTATATACAATTATTTATAACATAATACTGTACGTTATGGTTAAAAAATCATGTCTCTAAATATTATAAAATAAAAGTTAAACAATTTTGAATATGAATAATATTTTAAAAACAAATTTTAACTTTAGATAGAGTTATATAAAAAATTCAAACTCGATGAGATTTGGGAGTATCACCAAAAATTAGTTCAATGTTTTCTCTAACTGCCCTCAAAATTTCGTATCTCCACTCCTGCATATTTTTGGTCTTTTTGATTTTTATATTCGACGCTACCTATCAAAATTGGGTCGAGCGAACCCGTATGCAGTATCGCGCAGTCGAGCGCACTATTTTCAAGCATCGCGCATAAACATAAAATAAAAACGCACTTAAAACACACTTGTAAATATTTAAAAAAAAATAGGGCAGTTACAGAAAACCCAGACAAATGTTTCTGTGATAGTGTCAATCCTCATAATTTGCGATTTTCTGAAAAAAAAAATATTAATCAGAATATTTATAAAATTTGTCTGATATTGTAGAATTAAATTATTTATTTTGTAATGTCTCATTTACTTACTTATTTAAAATGGAAAAATTGTTAGTATCATCATCAGTCAATTCGTAGTCAGTGCCATTTGTGTCCAGTCACAAATAATAAAAATTTTAGCGTCTGTAGGTAGTTGTTTTTTATAAAATTAATTTTACATCGCTTCTCAAACACGATATGACACTGAAGAGGAAGAAACTGATAAGGATACTTAATTGTTTATGACATAATACTGTATATTATAAGTAAAAAATCAAGTTCCTAAATAATTTGGAACGAAAGTTCAAATTTTTGAACATGAATAATATTTTAAATATAAATTTTAATTTTAGAAATTGTTATATAAAAAGTGTCAATTCGATGAGGTCTAAAAATATCACAAAAAATTACTTAAAGATTTTCTTTGACTACCCTTAAAAGTTCGTATCTCCATCTGTGCATATTTAGGATCTTTTTAATTTTCTTATTCGGCGCTACCTATAAAAATTGGGTCAAGCGAAACCGTGTTTAACTTTAGAAATTGTTATATAAAAAATGTCAATTCGATGAGGTCTAGAAATATCACCAAAAATTACTTAAAGGTTTTCTTTAACTACCCTTAAAAGTTCGTATCTCCACCTGTGCATATTTAGGATCTTTTTAATTTTTTATTCGTCGCTACCTATAAAAATTGGGTCGAGCGAACGGTGTTCAACTTTAGAAATTGTTATATAAAAAATGTCAATTCTAGGAGGTCTAGAAATATCACTAGAAATTACTTAAAGGTTTTCTTTAACAACCCTTAAAAGTTCGTATCTCCACCTGTGCATATTTTGGCTCTTTTTAATTTTTTTATTCGGCGCCACCAAATAAAATTGGGTCGAGCGCACTATTCTCAAACAGCAAGCAATATGATTTCTACGTTGGCGCCGAACAAAAATAATAAAAAGACCCAAAAACATCAAAGCTATTTTTGGTGATATTTCTAGACCTTATCGAATTGACCCAATTTTGATAGGTAGCGCCCAGTAAAAAAAATTTAAAAGACCCCAAATATGCACCTTAGGAGATACGAAATTTTAAGGGCAGTTAAAGAAAACCTCAACATAATTTTTGGTGATATTTCTAGACCTCATCGAATTGATTTTATATAACAATTTCTAAAGTTAAACAAGGTTTCGCTCGACCCAATTTTTATAGGTAGCGCCGAATAAAGAAATTAAAAAGACCCTAAATATGCACAGGTG
>CAXAKX010000485.1:0-31931 GCA_963969525.1 Ontholestes murinus | reverse complement strand
AAGAAATAACACTAACAATAAGAAATAACAATAAGAAATAACAATAACAAATAAGACAATAATAATAACAATAAGAAGAAATAACCAATAACAATAACAAAAAGAAATAACAATAACAGTTAGTAATAACAATAACAAAAAGAAGTAACAATAACAATAGGAAATAACAATAACAATAAGAAATAACAATAACAAAAAGAAATAACAATAACAATAAGTAATAACAATAACAAAAAGAAATAACAATAACAATAGGAAATAACAATAACAATAAGAAATAACAATAACAATAAGAAATAACAATAACAATAAGAAATAACAATAACAATAAGAAATAACAATAACAATAAGAAATAATAATAACAATAGGAAATAACAATAACAATAAGAAATAACAATAACAATATGAAATAACAATAACAATAAGAAATAACAATAACAATAATAAATAACAATAACAATAGGAAATAACAATATCAATAGGAAATAACAATAACAATAATAAATAACAATAACTATAAGAAATAACACTAACAATAAGAAATAACAATAACAATATGAAATAACAATAACAATAAGAAATAACAATAACAATAATAAATAACAATAACAACAGCAAATAACAATATCAATAGGAAATAACAATAACAATAAGAAATAACAATAACTATAAGAAATAACACTAACAATAAGAAATAACAATAACAATAAGAAATAACAATAACAATAAGAAATAATAATAACAATAAGAAAGAACAATAACAATAAGAAATATCAATAACAAAAAGAAATAACAATAACAATAAGAAATAACAATAAGAAATAACAATAACAATAAGAAATAAAAATAACAATACGAATAACAATAAGAAATAACAATAACAATAAGAAATAACAATAACAATAAGAAATAACAATAACAATAAGAAATAACAATAACAGTTAGTAATAACAATAACAAAAAGAAGTAACAATAACAATAGGAAATAACAATAACAATAAGAAATAACAATAACAATAAGAAATAACAATAATATTAAGAAATAACAATAACAATAATAAATAACAATAACAATAAGTAATAACAATAACAATAAGAAATAACAATAACAATAAGAAATAACAATAACAATAACAATAAGAAATAACAATAACAAAAAGAAATAACAATAACAATAAGTAATAACAATAACAAAAAGAAATAACAATAACAATAGGAAATAACAATAACAATAAGAAATAACAATAACAATAAGAAATAACAATAACAATAAGAAATAACAATAACAATAAGAAATAACAATAACAATAAGAAATAACAATAACAACAGGAAATAACAATAACAATAAGAAATAACAATAAGAAATAACAATAACAATAAGAAATAATAATAACAATAGGAAATAACAATAACAATAAGAAATAACAATAACAATATGAAATAACAATAACAATAAGAAATAACAATAACAATAATAAATAACAATAACAATAGGAAATAACAATATAAATAGGAAATAACAATAACAATAATAAATAACAATAACTATAAGAAATAACACTAACAATAAGAAATAACAATAACAATAAGAAATAACAATAACAATAAGAAATAACAATAACAATAAGAAATAACTATAACAATAAGAAATAACAATAACAAAAAGAAATAACAATAATAGTAAGTAATAACATTAACAAAAAGAAGTAGCAATACCAATAAGAAATAACAATAACAATAGGAAATAACAATAACAATATGAAATAACAATAACAATAAGAAATAACAATAACAATAATAAATAACAATAACAATAGGAAATAACAATATAAATAGGAAATAACAATAACAATAATAAATAACAATAACTATAAGAAATAACACTAACAATAAGAAATAACAATAACAATAAGAAATAACAATAACAATAAGAAATAACAATAACAATAAGAAATAACTATAACAATAAGAAATAACAATAACAAAAAGAAATAACAATAACAGTAAGTAATAACATTAACAAAAAGAAGTAGCAATACCAATAAGAAATAACAATAACAATAGGAAATAACAATAACAATAAGAAATAACAATAACAATAAGAAATAACAATAACAAAAAGAAATAACACTAATAATAAGAAATAACAATAACAATAAGAAATAACAATAACAATAAGAAATAACAATAACAATAAAAAATAACAATAACAATAAGAAATAACAATAACAATAAGAAAGAACAATAACAATAAGAAATATCAATAACAAAAAGAAATAACAATAACAATAGGAAATAACAATAACAATAAGAAATAACAATAACAATAAGAAATAACAATAACAACAAGAAATAACAATAACAATAATAATAAGGAATAACAATAACAATAACAATAAGAAAGAACAATAACAATACGAAATAACAATACCATTAAGAAATAACAATAACAATAAGAAATAACAATAACAATAATAAATAACAATAACAATAAGAAATAACAATAACAATAAGAAATAACACTAACAATAAGAAATAACAATAACTATAAGAAATAACAATAACAATAAGAAATAACAATAACAACAAGAAATAACAATAACAATAATAATAAGGAATAACAATAACAATAACAATAAGAAAGAACAATAACAATACGAAATAACAATACCATTAAGAAATAACAATAACAATAAGAAATAACAATAACAAAAAGAAATAACAATAACAATAGGAAATAACAATAACAATAAGAAATAACAATAACAATAAGAAATAACAATGACAATAAGAAATAACAATAACAATAAGAAATAACAATAACAATAAGAAATAACAATAATATTAAGAAATAACAATAACAATAAGAAATAACAATAACAATAAGAAATAACAATAACAATAAGAAATAACAATAACAATAAGAAATAACAGTAACAATAACAATAAGAAATAACAATAACAATAAGAAATAACAATAACAATAAGAAATAACAATAACAATAAGAAATAACAATAACAATAACAATAAGAAATAACAATAACAAAAAGAAATAACAATAACAAAAAGTAATAACAATAACAAAAAGAAATAACAATAACAATAGGAAATAACAATAACAATAAGAAATAACAATAACAATAAGAAATAACAATAACAATAAGAAAGAACAATAAGAATTAACAATAACAATAAGAAATATCAATAACAAAAAGAAATAACAATAATATTAAGAAATAACAATAACATTAAGAAATAACAATAACAATAAGAAATAACAATAACAATAAGAAATAACAATAACAATAACAATAAGAAATAACAATAACAATAGGAAATAACAATAACAATAAGAAATAACAATAACAATAACAATAAGAAATAACAATAACGATAGGAAATAACAATAACAATAATAAATAACAATAACAATAAGAAATAACAATAACAATAAGAAATAACAATAACAATAAGAAAAAACAATAAGAAATAACAATAACAATAAGAAATAACACTAACAATAAGAAATAACAATAATAATAAGAAATAACAATAACAATAAGAAATAACAATAACAATATGAAATAACAATAACAATAAGAAATAACAATAACAATAATAAATAACAATAACAATAGGAAATAACAATATCATTAGGAAATAACAATAACAATAAGAAATAACAATAACTATAAGAAATAACACTAACAATAAGAAATAACAATAAGACATAACAATAACAATAAGAAATAATAATAACAATAAGAAATAACAATAACAATAACAAAAAGAAATAACAATAACAGTTAGTAATAACAATAACGAAAAGAAGTAACAATAACAATAGGAAATAACAATAACAATAAGAAATAACAATAACAATAAGAAATAACAATAATATTAAGAAATAACAATAACAATAATAAATAACAATAATATTAACAAATAACAATAACAATAAGAAATAACAATAACAATAAGAAATAACAATGACAATAAAAAATAACAATAACAAGAAATAACAATAACAATAGGAAATAACAATAACAATAAGAAATAACAATGACAATAAGAAATAACAATAACAATAAGAAATAACAATTACAATAAGAAATAACAATAACAATAAAAAATAACAATAACAATAAGAAATAACAGTAACAATAAGAAATTACAATAACAATAAAAAAATGACAATAACAATAAGAAATAACAATATCAATAAGAAATAACAAAAACAATAAGAAATAACAATAACAATAAGAAATAACAATAACATTAAGAAATAACAATAACAATAAGAAATAAAAATAACAATACGAATAACAATAAGAAATAACAATAACAATAAGAAATAACAATACCAATAAGAAATAACAATAACAATAGGAAATAACAATAACAATAAGAAATAACAATAACAATAAGAAATAACAATAACAATAAGAAATAACAATAACAATAAGAAATAACAATAACAATAAGAAATAACAATAACAATAAGAAATAACAATAACAATAAGATATAACAATAACAAAAAGAAATAACAATAACAATAAGTAATAACAATAACAATAAGAAATAACAATAACAAAAAGAAATAACAATAACAATAAGTAATAACAATAACAAAAAGAAATAACAATAACAATAGGAAATAACAATAACAATAAGAAATAACAATAACAATAAGAAATAACCATAACAATAAGAAATAACAATAACAATAAGAAATAACAATAACAATAAGAAATAACAATAACAACAGGAAATAACAATAACAATAAGAAATAACAATAAGAAATAACAATAACAATAAGAAATAATAATAACAATAGGAAATAACAATAACAATAAGAAATAACAATAACAATATGAAATAACAATAACAATAAGAAATAACAATAACAATAATAAATAACAATAACAATAGGAAATAACAATATCAATAGGAAATAACAATAACAATAATAAATAACAATAACTATAAGAAATAACACTAACAATAAGAAATAACAATAACAATAAGAAATAACAATAACAATAAGAAATAATAATAACAATAAGAAATAACACTAACAATAACAATAAGAAATAACTATAACAATAAGAAATAACAATAACAAAAAGAAATAACAATAACAGTAAGTAATAACAATAACAAAAAGAAGTAACAATACCAATAAGAAATAACAATAACAATAGGAAATAACAATAACAATAAGAAATAACAATAACCATAAGAAATAACAATAACAAAAAGAAATAAGACTAATAATAAGAAATAACAATAACTATAAGAAATAACAATAACAATAAGAAATAACAACAACAATAAGAAATAACAATAAGAATAAGAAATAACAATAACAATAAGAAATAACAATAACAATAAAAAATAACAATAACAATAAGAAATAACAATAACAATAAGAAATAACAATAACAATAACAATAAGAAATAACAATAACAAAAAGAAATAACAATAACAATAAGTAATAACAATAACAAAGAGAAATAACAATTACAATAGGAAATAACAATAACAATAAGAAATAACAATAACAATAAGAAATAACAATAACAATAAGAAATAACAGTAACAAAAAGAAATAACAATAACAATAGGAAATAACAATAAGAAATAACAATAACAATAAGAAATAACAATAACAATAACAATAACAATAAGAAATAACAATAACAATAAGAAATAACAATAAGAATAAGAAATAACAATAACAATAAGAAATAACAATAACAATAGGAAATAACAATAACAATAATAAATAACAATAACAATAAGAAATAACAATAACAATAAGAAATAACAATAACAATAACAATAAGAAATAACAATAACAAAAAGAAATAACAATAACAATAAGTAATAACAATAACAAAGAGAAATAACAATTACAATAGGAAATAACAATAACAATAAGAAAAAACAATAACAATAAGAAAGAACAATAAGAAATAACAATAACGAAAAGAAATAACAATAATATTAAGAAATAACAATAACAATAAGAAATAACAATAACATTAAGAAACAAAAATAACAATAAGAAATAACAATAACAATAAGAAATAACAATAATAATAAGAAATAACAATAACAATAAGAAATAACAATAACAATAAGAAATAACAATACGAATAACAATAAGAAATAACAATAACAATAACAATAAGAAATAACAATAACAATAAGAAATAACAATAACAATAGGAAATAACAATAACAATAAGAAATAACAATAACAATAAGAAATAACAATAAAAATAAGAAATAACAATAAGAATAAGAAATAACAATAACAATAACAATAAGAAATAACAATAACAAAAAGAAATAACAATAACAATACGTAATAACAATAACAAAAAGAAATAACAATAACAATAGGAAATAACAATAACAATAAGAAATAACAATAACAATAAGAAATAACAATAACAATAAGAAATAACAATAACAATAAGAAATAACAATAACAATAAGAAAGAACAATAAGAAATAACAATAACAATAAGAAATAACAATAGGAAATAACAATAACAATAATAAATAACAATAACAATAAGAAATAACAATAAGAAATAACAATAACAATAAGAAATAACACTAACATTAAGAAATAACAATAACTATAAGAAATAACAATAACAATAAGAAATAACAATAACAATAAGAAATAACAATAACAATAAGAAATAACAATAACAATAAGAAATAACTATAACAATAAGAACTAACAATAACAAAAGGAAATAACAATAACAGTAAGTAATAACAATAACAAAAAGAAGTAACAATAACAATAAGAAATAACAATAACAATAAGAAATAACAATGACAATAAGAAATAACAATAAAATTAAGAAATAACAATAACAATAATAAATAACAATAAAATTAAGAAATAACAATAACAATAATAAATAACAATAACATTAAGAAATAACAATAACAATAAGAAATAACAATGACAATAAGAAATAACAATAACAATAAGAAATAACAATAACAATAAGAAATAACAATGACAATAAGAAATAACAATAACAATAAAAAATAACAATAACAATAAGAAATAACAGTAACAATAAGAAATTACAATAACCATAAAAAAATAACAATATCAATAAGAAATAACAAAAACAATAAGAAATAACAATAACAATAAGAAATAACAATAACAATAAGAAATAACAATAACAATAAGAAATAACAATAACAATAAGAAATAACAATAACAATAAGAAATAACAATAACAATAAGAAATAACAATAACAATAATAAATAACAATAACAATAAGAAATAACAATAATATTAAGAAATAACAATAACAATAATAAATAACAATAACAATAAGAAATAACAATAACAATAAAAAACAACAATAACAATAAGAAATAACAATAAGAATAAGAAATAACAATAACAATAAGAAATAACAATAACAATAAGAAATAACAATAACAATAAGAAATAACAATAACATTAAGAAATAACAATAACAATAAGAAATAAAAATAACAATAAGAAATAACAATACGAATAACAATAAGAAATAACAATAACAATAAGAAATAACTATAACAATAAGAAATAACAATAACAATAAGAAATAACAATAACAATAAGAAATAACAATAACAATAGGAAATAACAATAACAATAAGAAATAACAATAACAATAAGAAATAACAATAACAATAAGAAATAACAATAACAATAAGAAATAACAATAACAATAAGAAATAACAATAACAAAAAGAAATAACAATAACAATAAGCAATAACAATAACAAAAAGAAATAACAATAACAATAGGAAATAATAATAACAATAGGAAATAACAATAACATTAAGAAATAACAATAACAATAAGAAATAACAATAACAATAGAAAATAACAATAACAATAAGAAATAACAATAACAATAAGAAATAACAATAACTATAAGAAATAACAATAACTATAAGAAATAACAATAACAATAAGAAATAACAATAACAATAAGAAATAACAATAACAATAAGAAATAACAATAACAATAAGAAATAACAATAACAATAAGAAATAACAATAACAATAACAATAAGAAATAACAATAACAATAACAATAACAATAGGAAATAACAATAACAATAATAAATAACAATAACAATAAGAAATAACACTAACAATAAGAAATAACAATAATAATAAGAAATAACAATAACAATATGAAATAACAATAACAATAAGAAATAACAATAACAATAATAAATAACAATAACAATAGGAAATAACAATACCAATAAGAAATAACAATAACAATAAGAAATAACAATAACTATAAGAAATAACAATAACAATAAGAAATAACAATAATAATAAGAAATAACAATGACAATAAGAAATAACAATAACAATAAGAAATAACAATTACAATAAGAAATAACAATAACAATAAAAAATAACAATAACAAATAAGAAATAACAGTAACAATAAGAAATTACAATAACAATAAAAAAATAACAATAACAATAAGAAATAACAATATCAATAAGAAATAACAAAAACAATAAGAAATAACAATAACAATAAGAAATAACAATAACAATAAGAAATAACAATAATATTAAGAAATAACAATAACAATAAGAAATAACAATAACAATAAGAAATAACAATAACAATAGGAAATAACAATAACAATAAGAAATAACAATAACAATAAGAAATAACAATAACAATAAGAAATAACAATAACAATAACAATAAGAAATAACAATAACAATAAGAAATAACAATAACAATAGGAAATAACAATAACAATAATAAATAAAAATAACAATAAGAAATAACAATAAGAAATAACACTAACAATAAGAAATAACAATAATAATAAGAAATAACAATAACAATATGAAAAAACAATAACAATAAGAAATAACAATAACAATAATAAATAACAATAACAATAGGAAATAACAATACCAATAAGAAATAACAATAACAATAAGAAATAACAATAACTATAAGAAATAACAATAACAATAAGAAATAACAATAATAATAAGAAATAACAATAACAATAAGAAATAACAATAACAATAAGAAATAACAATAATAATAAGAAATAACAATAACAATAAGAAATAACAATAACAATAAGAAATAACAATAACAAAAAGAAATAACAATAACAATAGGAAATAACAATAACAATAAGAAATAACAATAACAATAAGAAATAACAATAACTATAAGAAATAACAATAACAATAAGAAATAACAATAACAATAGGAAATAACAATAACAATAAGAAATTACAATAACAATAAGAAATAGCAATAACAATAAGAAATAACAATAACAATAAGAAATAACAATAACAATAAGAAATAACACTAACAATAAGAAATAACAATAACTATAAGAAATAACAATAACAATAAGAAATAACAATAACAACAAGAAATAACAATAACAATAAGAAATAACAATAATAATAAGGAATAACAATAACAATAACAATAAGAAAGAACAATAACAATAAGAAATAACAATACCATTAAGAAATAACAATAACAATAAGAAATAACAATAACAATAAGAAATAACAATAACAAAAAGAAATAACAATAACAATAGGAAATAACAATAACAATAAGAAATAACAATAACAATAAGAAATAACAATAACAATAAGAAATAACAATAAAAATAAGAAATAACAATAACAATAAGAAATAACAGTAACAATAAAAAATAACAATAACAATAACAATAAGAAATAACAATAACAATAAGAAATAACAATAACAAAAAGAAATAACAATAACAATAGGAAATAACAATAAGAAATAACAATAACTATAAGAAATAACAATAACAATAACAATAAGAAATAACAATAACAATAAGAAATAACAATAACAATAAGAAATAACAATAAGAATAAGAAATAACAATAACAATAAGAAATAACAATAACAATAGGAAATAACAATAACAATAATAAATAACAATAACAATAAGAAATAACAATAACAATAAGAAATAACAATAACAATAACAATAAGAAATAACAATAGCAAAAAGAAATAACAATAACAATAAATAATAACAATAACAAAGAGAAATAACAATTACAATAGGAAATAACAATAACAATAAGAAAAAACAATAACAATAAGAAAGAACAATAAGAAATAACAATTACGAAAAGAAATAACAATAACAATAAGAAATAACAATAACATTAAGAAACAAAAATAACAATAAGAAATAACAATAACAATAAGAAATAACAATAATAATAAGAAATAACAATAACAATAAGAAATAACAATAACAATAAGAAATAACAATACGAATAACAATAAGAAATAAAAATAACAATAACAATAAGAAATAACAATAACAATAAGAAATAACAATAACAATAGGAAATAACAATAACAATAAGAAATAACAATAACATAAAGAAATAACAATAAAAATAAGAAATAACAATAAGAATAAGAAATAACAATAACAATAACAATAAGAAATAACAATAACAAAAAGAAATAACAATAACAATACGTAATAACAATAACAAAAAGAAATAACAATAACAATAAGAAATAACAATAACAATAAGAAATAACAATAACAATAAGAAATAACAATAACAATAAGAAATAACAATAACAATAATAAATAACAATAACAATAAGAAATAACAATAATATTAAGAAATAACAATAACAATAATAAATAACAATAACAATAAGAAATAACAATAACAATAAAAAACAACAATAACAATAAGAAATAACAATAAGAATAAGAAATAACAATAACAATAAGAAATAACAATAACAATAAGAAATAACAATAACAATAAGAAATAACAATAACATTAAGAAATAACAATAACAATAAGAAATAAAAATAACAATAAGAAATAACAATACGAATAACAATAAGAAATAACAATAACAATAAGAAATAACTATAACAATAAGAAATAACAATAACAATAAGAAATAACAATAACAATAAGAAATAACAATAACAATAGGAAATAACAATAACAATAAGAAATAACAATAACAATAAGAAATAACAATAACAATAAGAAATAACAATAACAATAAGAAATAACAATAACAATAAGAAATAACAATAACAAAAAGAAATAACAATAACAATAAGCAATAACAATAACAAAAAGAAATAACAATAACAATAGGAAATAATAATAACAATAGGAAATAACAATAACATTAAGAAATAACAATAACAATAAGAAATAACAATAACAATAGGAAATAACAATAACAATAAGAAATAACAATAACAATAAGAAATAACAATAACTATAAGAAATAACAATAACTATAAGAAATAACAATAACAATAAGAAATAACAATAACAATAAGAAATAACAATAACAATAAGAAATAACAATAACAATAAGAAATAACAATAACAATAAGAAATAACAATAACAATAACAATAAGAAATAACAATAACAATAACAATAACAATAGGAAATAACAATAACAATAATAAATAACAATAACAATAAGAAATAACACTAACAATAAGAAATAACAATAATAATAAGAAATAACAATAACAATATGAAATAACAATAACAATAAGAAATAACAATAACAATAATAAATAACAATAACAATAGGAAATAACAATACCAATAAGAAATAACAATAACAATAAGAAATAACAATAACTATAAGAAATAACAATAACAATAAGAAATAACAATAATAATAAGAAATAACAATGACAATAAGAAATAACAATAACAATAAGAAATAACAATTACAATAAGAAATAACAATAACAATAAAAAATAACAATAACAAATAAGAAATAACAGTAACAATAAGAAATTACAATAACAATAAAAAAATAACAATAACAATAAGAAATAACAATATCAATAAGAAATAACAAAAACAATAAGAAATAACAATAACAATAAGAAATAACAATAACAATAAGAAATAACAATAATATTAAGAAATAACAATAACAATAAGAAATAACAATAACAATAAGATACAACAATAACAATAAGAAATAACAATAACAATAGGAAATAACAATAACAATAAGAAATAACAATAACAATAAGAAATAACAATAACAATAAGAAATAACAATAACAATAACAATAAGAAATAACAATAACAATAAGAAATAACAATAACAATAGGAAATAACAATAACAATAATAAATAAAAATAACAATAAGAAATAACAATAAGAAATAACACTAACAATAAGAAATAACAATAATAATAAGAAATAACAATAACAATATGAAAAAACAATAACAATAAGAAATAACAATAACAATAATAAATAACAATAACAATAGGAAATAACAATACCAATAAGAAATAACAATAACAATAAGAAATAACAATAACTATAAGAAATAACAATAACAATAAGAAATAACAATAATAATAAGAAATAACAATAACAATAAGAAATAACAATAACAATAAGAAATAACAATAATAATAAGAAATAACAATAACAATAAGAAATAACAATAACAATAAGAAATAACAATAACAAAAAGAAATAACAATAACAATAGGAAATAACAATAACAATAAGAAATAACAATAACAATAAGAAATAACAATAACTATAAGAAATAACAATAACAATAAGAAATAACAATAACAATAGGAAATAACAATAACAATAAGAAATTACAATAACAATAAGAAATAGCAATAACAATAAGAAATAACAATAACAATAAGAAATAACAATAACAATAAGAAATAACACTAACAATAAGAAATAACAATAACTATAAGAAATAACAATAACAATAAGAAATAACAATAACAACAAGAAATAACAATAACAATAAGAAATAACAATAATAATAAGGAATAACAATAACAATAACAATAAGAAAGAACAATAACAATAAGAAATAACAATACCATTAAGAAATAACAATAACAATAAGAAATAACAATAACAATAAGAAATAACAATAACAAAAAGAAATAACAATAACAATAGGAAATAACAATAACAATAAGAAATAACAATAACAATAAGAAATAACAATAACAATAAGAAATAACAATAAAAATAAGAAATAACAATAACAATAAGAAATAACAGTAACAATAAAAAATAACAATAACAATAACAATAAGAAATAACAATAACAATAAGAAATAACAATAACAAAAAGAAATAACAATAACAATAGGAAATAACAATAAGAAATAACAATAACAATAAGAAATAACAATAACAATAACAATAAGAAATAACAATAACAATAAGAAATAACAATAACAATAAGAAATAACAATAAGAATAAGAAATAACAATAACAATAGGAAATAACAATAACAATAATAAATAACAATAACAATAAGAAATAACAATAACAATAAGAAATAACAATAACAATAACAATAAGAAATAACAATAGCAAAAAGAAATAACAATAACAATAAATAATAACAATAACAAAGAGAAATAACAATTACAATAGGAAATAACAATAACAATAAGAAAAAACAATAACAATAAGAAAGAACAATAAGAAATAACAATTACGAAAAGAAATAACAATAACAATAAGAAATAACAATAACATTAAGAAACAAAAATAACAATAAGAAATAACAATAACAATAAGAAATAACAATAATAATAAGAAATAACAATAACAATAAGAAATAACAATAACAATAAGAAATAACAATACGAATAACAATAAGAAATAAAAATAACAATAACAATAAGAAATAACAATAACAATAAGAAATAACAATAACAATAGGAAATAACAATAACAATAAGAAATAACAATAACATAAAGAAATAACAATAAAAATAAGAAATAACAATAAGAATAAGAAATAACAATAACAATAACAATAAGAAATAACAATAACAAAAAGAAATAACAATAACAATACGTAATAACAATAACAAAAAGAAATAACAATAACAATAGGAAATAACAATAACAATAAGAAATAACAATAACAATAAGAAATAACAATAACAATAAGAAATAACAATAACAATAACAATAAAAAAGAACAATAAGAAATAACAATAACAATAAGAAATAACAATAACAATAGGAAATAACAATAACAATAATAAATAACAATAACAATAAGAAATAACAATAAGAAATAACAATAACAATAAGAAATAACACTAACAATAAGAAATAACAATAACTATAAGAAATAACAAAAACAATAAGAAATAACAATAACAATAAGAAATAACAATAACAATAAGAAATAAAAATAACAATAAGAAATAACATTAACAATAAGAAATAACAATAATAATAAGAAATAACAATAACAATAAGAAATAACAATAACAATATGAAATAACAATAACAATAAGAAATAACAATAACAATAATAAATAACAATAACAATAGGAAATAACAATATCAATAAGAAATAACAATAACAATAAGAAATAACAATAACTATAAGAAATAACAATAACAATAAGAAATAACAATAACAATAAGAAATAACAATAACATTAAGAAATAACAATAACAATAAGAAATAACAATAACCATAAGAAATAACAATAACAAAAAGAAATAACAATAACAATAAGTAATAACAATAACAAAAAGAAATAACAATAACAATAGGAAATAACAATAACAATAAGAAATAACAATAAGAAATAACAATAACAATAAGAAATAACAATAACAATAAGAAAGAACAATAAGAAATAACAATAACAATAAGAAATAACAATAACAAAAAGAAATAACAATAATATTAAGAAATAACCATAACAATAAGAAATAACAATAACAATAACAATTAGAAATAACAATAACAATAAGAAATAACAATAACAATAAGAAATAACAATAACAATAAGAAATAACAATAACAATAGGCAATAACAATAACAATAAGAAATAACAATAACAATAAAAAATAACAATAACAATAAGAAATAACAATAACAATAAGAAATAACAATAACAATAACAATAAGAAATAACAATAACAAAAGGAAATAACAATAACAATAAGTAATAACAATAACAAAAAGAAATAACAATAACAATAAGAAATAACAATAACAATAAGAAATAACAATAACTATAAGAAATAACAATAACAATAAGAAATAACAATAACAACAAGAAATAACAATAACAATAAGAAATAACAATAATAATAAGGAATAACAATAACAATAACAATAAGAAAGAACAATAACAATAAGAAATAACAATACCATTAAGAAATAACAATAACAATAAAAAATAACAATAACAATAAGAAATAACAATAACAATAGGAAATAACAATAACAATAAGAAATAACAATAACAATAAGAAATAACAATAACAATAAGAAATAACAATAAAAATAAGAAATAACAATAACAATAAGAAATAACAGTAACAATAAAAAATAACAATAACAATAACAATAAGAAATAACAATAACAATAAGAAATAACAATAACAAAAAGAAATAACAATAACAATAGGAAATAACAATAAGAAATAACAATAACAATAAGAAATAACAATAACAATAACAATAAGAAATAACAATAACAATAACAATAACAATAAGAAATAACAATAACAATAAGAAATAACAATAAGAATAAGAAATAACAATAACAATAAGAAATAACAATAACAATAGGAAATAACAATAACAATAATAAATAACAATAACAATAAGAAATAACAATAACAATAAGAAATAACAATAACAATAACAATAAGAAATAACAATAACGAAAAGAAATAACAATAACAATAAGAAATAACAATAACATTAAGAAACAAAAATAACAATAAGAAATAACAATAAAAATAAGAAATAACAATAATAATAAGAAATAACAATAACAATAAGAAATAACAATAACAATAAGAAATAACAATACGAATAACAATAAGAAATAAAAATAACAATAACAATAAGAAATAACAATAACAATAGGAAATAACAATAACAATAAGAAATAACAATAACATAAAGAAATAACAATAAAAATAAGAAATAACAATAACAATAAGAAATAACAATAACAATAACAATAAGAAATAACAATAACAAAAAGAAATAACAATAACAATACGTAATAACAATAACAAAAAGAAATAACAATAACAATAGGAAATAACAATAACAATAAGAAATAACAATAACAATAAGAAATAAAAATAACAATAAGAAATAACAATAACAATAAGAAATAACAATAACAATAAGAAAGAACAATAAGAAATAACAATAACAATAAGAAATAACAATAACAATAGGAAATAACAATAACAATAATAAATAACAATAACAATAAGAAATAACAATAAGAAATAACAATAACAATAAGAAATAACAATAACTATAAGAAATAACAATAACAATAAGAAATAACAATAACAATAAGAAATAACAATAACAATAAGAAATAAAAATAACAATAAGAAATAACAATAACAATAAGAAATAACAATAACAATAGGAAATAACAATAACAATAATAAATAACAAAAACAATAAGAAATAACAATAACAAAAAGAAATAACAATAACAATAAGAAATAACAATAACAATAAGAAATAACAATAACAATAAGAAATAACATTAACAATAAGAAATAACAATAATAATAAGAAATAACAATAACAATAAGAAATAACAATAACAATATGAAATAACAATAACAATTAGAAATAACAATAACAATAATAAATAACAATAACAATAGGAAATAACAATATCAATAAGAAATAACAATAACAATAAGAAATAACAATAACTATAAGAAATAACAATAACAATAAGAAATAACAATAACAATAAGAAATAACAATAACAATAAGAAATAACAATAACAATAAGAAATAACAATAACAAAAAGAAATAACAATAACAATAAGTAATAACAATAACAAAAAGAAATAACAATAACAATAGGAAATAACAATAACAATAAGAAATAACAATAAGAAATAACAATAAGAAATAACAATAACAATAAGAAATAACAATAACAATAAGAAAGAACAATAAGAAATAACAATAACAAAAAGAAATAACAATAATATTAAGAAATAACCATAACAATAAGAAATAACAATAACAATAATAAATAACAATAACAATAACAATTAGAAATAACAATAACAATAAGAAATAACAATAACAATAAGAAATAACAATAACAATAAGAAATAACAATAACAATAGGCAATAACAATAACAATAAGAAATAACAATAACAATAAAAAATAACAATAACAATAAGAAATAACAATTACAATAAGAAATAACAATAACAATAACAATAAGAAATAACAATAACAAAAAGAAATAACAATAACAATAAGTAATAACAATAACAAAAAGAAATAACAATAACAATAGGAAATAACAATAACAATAAGAAATAACAATAACAATAAGAAATAACAATAACAATAAGAAATAACAATAACAATAAGAAATAACAATAACAATAAGAAAGAACAATAAGAAATAACAATAACAATAAGAAATATCAATAACAAAAAGAAATAACAATAATATTAAGAAATAACAATAACATTAAGAAATAACAATAACAATAAGAAATAACAATAACAATAAGAAATAACAATAATATTAAGAAATAACAATAACAATAATAAATAACAATAACATTAAGAAATAACAATAACAATAAGAAATAACAATAACAATAAAAAATAACAATAATAATAAGAAATAACAATAACAATAAGAAATAACAATAACAATAAGAAATAACAATAACAATAAGAAATAGCAATAACAATAATAAATAACAATAACAATAGGAAATAACAATATCAATAGGAAATAACAATAACAATAAGAAATAACAATAACTATAAGAAATAACACTAACAATAAGAAATAACAATAACAATAAGAAATAACAATGACAATAAGAAATAATAATAACAATAAGAAATAACAATAACAATAACAATAAGAAATAACAATAACAATAAGAAATAACTATAACAATAAGAAATAACAATAACAAAAGGAAATAACAATAACAGTAAGTAATAACAATAACAAAAAGAAGTAACAATAACAATAAGAAATAACAATAACAATAAGAAATAACAATAACAATAAGAAATAACAATAAAATTAAGAAATAACAATAACAATAATAAATAACAATAACATTAAGAAATAACAATAACAATAAGAAATAACAATGACAATAAGAAATAACAATAACAATAAGAAATAACAATAACAATAAGAAATAACAATGACAATAAGAAATAACAATAACAATAAGAAATAACAATAACAATAAAAAATAACAATAACAATAAGAAATAACAGTAACAATAAGAAATTACAATAACCATAAAAAAATAACAATAACAATAAGAAATAACAAAAACAATAAGAAATAACAATAACAATAAGAAATAACAATAACAATAAGAAATAACAATAACAATAGGAAATAACAATATCTATAAGAAATAACAATAACAATAAGAAATAACAATAACTATAAGAAATAACAATAACAATAAGAAATAACAATAACAATAAGAAATAACAATAACAATAAGAAATAACAATAACAATAAGAAATAACAATAACAATAAGAAATAACAATAACAAAAAGAAATAACAATAACAATAAGTAATAACAATAACAAAAAGAAATAACAATAACAATAGGAAATAACAATAACAATAAGAAATAACAATAACAATAAGAAATAACAATAACAATAAGAAAGAACAATAAGAAATAACAATAACAAAAAGAAATAACAATAATATTAAGAAATAACCATAACAATAAGAAATAACAATAACAATAATAAATAACAATAACAATAACAATTAGAAATAACAATAACAATAAGAAATAACAATAACAATAAGAAATAACAATAACAATAAGAAATAACAATAACAATAGGCAATAACAATAACAATAAGAAATAACAATAACAATAAAAAATAACAATAACAATAAGAAATAACAATTACAATAAGAAATAACAATAACAATAACAATAAGAAATAACAATAACAAAAAGAAATAACAATAACAATAAGTAATAACAATAACAAAAAGAAATAACAATAACAATAGGAAATAACAATAACAATAAGAAATAACAATAACAATAAGAAATAACAATAACAATAAGAAATAACAATAACAATAAGAAATAACAATAACAATAAGAAAGAACAATAAGAAATAACAATAACAATAAGAAATATCAATAACAAAAAGAAATAACAATAATATTAAGAAATAACAATAACATTAAGAAATAACAATAACAATAAGAAATAACAATAACAATAAGAAATAACAATAATATTAAGAAATAACAATAACAATAATAAATAACAATAACATTAAGAAATAACAATAACAATAAGAAATAACAATAACAATAAAAAATAACAATAATAATAAGAAATAACAATAACAATAAGAAATAACAATAACAATAAGAAATAACAATAACAATAAGAAATAGCAATAACAATAATAAATAACAATAACAATAGGAAATAACAATATCAATAGGAAATAACAATAACAATAAGAAATAACAATAACTATAAGAAATAACACTAACAATAAGAAATAACAATAACAATAAGAAATAACTATGACAATAAGAAATAATAATAACAATAAGAAATAACAATAACAATAACAATAAGAAATAACAATAACAATAAGAAATAACTATAACAATAAGAAATAACAATAACAAAAGGAAATAACAATAACAGTAAGTAATAACAATAACAAAAAGAAGTAACAATAACAATAAGAAATAACAATAACAATAAGAAATAACAATAACAATAAGAAATAACAATAAAATTAAGAAATAACAATAACAATAATAAATAACAATAACATTAAGAAATAACAATAACAATAAGAAATAACAATGACAATAAGAAATAACAATAACAATAAGAAATAACAATAACAATAAGAAATAACAATGACAATAAGAAATAACAATAACAATAAGAAATAACAATAACAATAAAAAATAACAATAACAATAAGAAATAACAGTAACAATAAGAAATTACAATAACCATAAAAAAATAACAATAACAATAAGAAATAGCAACATCAATAAGAAATAACAAAAACAATAAGAAATAACAATAACAATAAGAAATAACAATAACAATAAGAAATAACAATAACAATAAGAAATAACAATAACAATAAGAAATAACAATAACAAAAAGAAATAACAATAACAATAAGTAATAACAATAACAAAAAGAAATAACAATAACAATAGGAAATAACAATAACAATAAGAAATAACAATAAGAAATAACAATAAGAAATAACAATAACAATAAGAAATAACAATAACAATAAGAAAGAACAATAAGAAGTAACAATAACAAAAAGAAATAACAATAATATTAAGAAATAACCATAACAATAAGAAATAACAATAACAATAATAAATAACAATAACAATAACAATTAGAAATAACAATAACAATAAGAAATAACAATAACAATAAGAAATAACAATAACAATAAGAAATAACAATAACAATAGGCAATAACAATAACAATAAGAAATAACAATAACAATAAAAAATAACAATAACAATAAGAAATAACAATAACAATAAGAAATAACAATAACAATAACAATAAGAAATAACAATAACAAAAAGAAATAACAATAACAATAAGTAATAACAATAACAAAAAGAAATAACAATAACAATAGGAAATAACAATGACAATAAGAAATAACAATAACAATAAGAAATAACAATAACAATAAGAAATAACAATAACAATTAAAAATAACAATAACAATAAGAAAGAACAATAAGAAATAACAATAACAATAAGAAATATCAATAACAAAAAGAAATAACAATAATATTAAGAAATAACAATAACATTAAGAAATAACAATAACAATAAGAAATAACAATAACAATAAGAAATAACAATAATATTAAGAAATAACAATAACAATAATAAATAACAATAACAATAAGAAATAACAATAACAATAAAAAATAACAATAATAATAAGAACTAACAATAACAATAAGAAATAACAATAACAATAAGAAATAACAATAACAATAAGAAATAGCAATAACAATAATAAATAACAATAACAATAGGAAATAACAATATCAATAGGAAATAACAATAACAATAAGAAATAACAATAACTATAAGAAATAACACTAACAATAAGAAATAACAATAACAATAAGAAATAACAATGACAATAAGAAATAATAATAACAATAAGAAATAACAATAACAATAACAATAAGAAATAACAATAACAATAAGAAATAACTATAACAATAAGAAATAACAATAACAAAAGGAAATAACAATAACAGTAAGTAATAACAATAACAAAAAGAAGTAACAATAACAATAAGAAATAACAATAACAATAAGAAATAACAATAACAATAAGAAATAACAATAAAATTAAGAAATAACAATAACAATAATAAATAACAATAACATTAAGAAATAACAATAACAATAAGAAATAACAATGACAATAAGAAATAACAATAACAATAAGAAATAACAATAACAATAAGAAATAACAATGACTATAAGAAATAACAATAACAATAAGAAATAACAATAACAATAAAAAATAACAATAACAATAAGAAATAACAGTAACAATAAGAAATTACAATAACCATAAAAAAATAACAATAACAATAAGAAATAACAATATCAATAAGAAATAACAAAAACAATAAGAAATAACAATAACAATAAGAAATAACAATAACAATAAGAAATAACAATAACAATAAGAAATAACAATAACAATAAGAAATAACAATAACAATAAGAAATAACAATAATATTAAGAAATAACAATAACAATAATAAATAACAATAACAATAAGAAATAACAATAATATTAAGAAATAACAATAACAATAATAAATAAGAAATAACAATAACAATAAAAAACAACAATAACAATAAGAAATAACAATAAGAATAAGAAATAACAATAACAATAAGAAATAACAATAACAATAAGAAATAACAATAACAATAAGAAATAACAATAACATTAAGAAATAACAATAACAATAAGAAATAAAAATAACAATAAGAAATAACAATACGAATAACAATAAGAAATAACAATAACAATAAGAAATAACTATAACAATAAGAAATAACAATAACAAT
Source organism: Ontholestes murinus (assembly GCA_963969525.1). Taxonomy (NCBI): domain Eukaryota; kingdom Metazoa; phylum Arthropoda; class Insecta; order Coleoptera; family Staphylinidae; genus Ontholestes; species Ontholestes murinus. The sequence continues at coordinate 9,592 of CAXAKX010000485.1, read as the reverse complement.
AAGAAATAACAATAACAATAAGAAATAACAATAACAATCGGAAATAACAATAACAATAAGAAATAACAATAACAATAAGAAATAACAATAACAATAAGAAATAACAATAACAATAAGAAATAACAATAACAATAAGAAATAACAATAACAAAAAGAAATAACAATAACAATAAGCAATAACAATAACAAAAAGAAATAACAATAACAATAGGAAATAATAATAACAATAGGAAATAACAATAACATTAAGAAATAACAATAACAATAAGAAATAACAATAACAATAGGAAATAACAATAACAATAAGAAATAACAATAACAATAAGAAATAACAATAACTATAAGAAATAACAATAACTATAAGAAATAACAATAACAATAAGAAATAACAATAACAATAAGAAATAACAATAACAATAAGAAATAACAATAACACTAAGAAATAACAATAACAATAAGAAATAACAATAACAATAACAATAAGAAATAACAATAACAATAAGAAATAACAATAACTATAAGAAATAACAATAACAATAAGAAATAACAATAATAATAAGAAATAACAATAACAATAATAAATATCAATAACAATAGGAAATAACAATACCAATAAGAAATAACAATAACAATAAGAAATAACAATAACTATAAGAAATAACAATAACAATAAGAAATAACAATAATAATAAGAAATAACAATGACAATAACAAATAACAATAACAATAAGAAATAACAATTACAATAAGAAATAACAATAACAATAAAAAATAACAATAACAAATAAGAAATAACAGTAACAATAAGAAATTACAATAACAATAAAAAAATAACAATAACAATAAGAAATAACAAAAACAATAAGAAATAACAATAACAATAAGAAATAACAATAACAATAAGAAATAACAATAACAATAAGAAATAACAATAATATTAAGAAATAACAATAACAATAAGAAATAACAATAACAATAAGATACAACAATAACAATAAGAAATAACAATAACAATAAGAAATAACAATAACAATAAGAAATAACAATAACAATAAGAAATAACAATAACATTAAGAAATAACAATAACAATAAGAAATAAAAATAACAATAAGAAATAACAATACGAATAACAATAAGAAATAACAATAACAATAAGAAATAACAATAACAATAAGAAATAACAATAACAATAGGAAATAACAATAACAATAAGAAATAACAATAAGAAATAACAATAACAATAAGAAATAACAATAACAATAAGAAATAACAATAACAATAAGAAATAACAATAACAATAAGAAATAACAATAACAAAAAGAAATAACAATAACAATAAGTAATAACAATATCAAAAAGGAATAACAATAACAATAGGAAATAACAATAACAATAGGAAATAACAATAAGAAATAACAATAACAATAAGAAATAACAATAACAATAAGAAAGAACAATAAGAAATAACAATAACAATAAGAAATATCAATAACAAAAAGAAATAACAATAATATTAAGAAATAACAATAACAATAAGAAATAACAATAACATTAAGAAATAACAATAACAATAAGAAATAACAATAACAATAAGAAATAACAATAACAATAGGAAATAACAATAACAATAAGAAATTACAATAACAATAAGAAATAACAATAAGAATAAGAAATAACAATAACAATAGGAAATAACAATAACAATAAGAAATAACAATAACAATAAGAAATAACAATAACTATAAGAAATAACAATAACTATAAGAAATAACAATAACAATAAGAAATAACAATAACAATAAGAAATAACAATAACAATAAGAAATAACAATAACAATAACAATAAGAAATAACAATAACAATAAGAAATAACAATAACAATAGGAAATAACAATAACAATAATAAATAAAAATAACAATAAGAAATAACACTAACAATAAGAAATAACAATAATAATAAGAAATAACAATAACAATATGAAAAAACAATAACAATAAGAAATAACAATAACAATAATAAATAACAATAACAATAGGAAATAACAATACCAATAAGAAATAACAATAACAATAAGAAATAACAATAACTATAAGAAATAACAATAACAATAAGAAATAACAATAATAATAAGAAATAACAATAACAATAAGAAATAACAATAACAATAAGAAATAACAATAACAAAAAGAAATAACAATAACAATAGGAAATAACAATAACAATAAGAAATAACAATAACAATAAGAAATAACAATAACAATAAGAAATAACAATAACAATAAGAAAGAACAATAAAGAAATAACAATAACAATAAGAAATAACAATAACAATAATAAATAACAATAACAATAAGAAATAACAATAACAATAAGAAATAACAATAATAAATAACAATAACAATAAGAACTAACAATAACAATAAGAAATAACAATAACAATAAGAAATAACAATAACATCAAGAAATAACAATAACAATAAGAAATAAAAATAACAATAAGAAATAACAATACGAATAACAATAAGAAATAACAATAACAATAAGAAATAACAATAACAATAGGAAATAACAATAACAATAAGAAATAACAATAACAATAAGAAATAACAATAACAATAAGAAATAACAATAACAATAAGAAATAACAATAACATTAAGAAATAACAATAACAATAAGAAATAACAATAACAATAAGAAATAACAATAACAATAGGAAATAACAATAACAATAAGAAATAACAATAACAATAAGAAATAACAATAACAATAAGAAATAACAATAACAATAGGAAATAACAATAACAATAAGAAATAACAATAACAATAAGAAATAACAATAACTATAAGAAATAACAATAACTATAAGAAATAACAATAACAATAAGAAATAACAATAACAATAAGAAATAACAATAACAATAAGAAATAACAATAACAATAAGAAATAACAATAACAATAAGAAAGAACAATAAAGAAATAACAATAACAATAAGAAATAACAATAACAATAATAAATAACAATAACAATAAGAAATAACAATAACAATAGGAAATAACAATAACAATAATAAATAACAATAACAATAAGAAATAACAATAACAATAAGAAATAAGAATAACAATAAGAAATAACAATAATAAATAACAATAACAATAAGAACTAACAATAACAATAAGAAATAACACTAACAATAAGAAATAACAATAATAATAAGAAATAACAATAACAATAAGAAATAACAATAACAATATGAAATAACAATAATAATAAGAAATAACAATAACTATAAGAAATAACAATTACAATAAGAAATAACAATAACAATAACAATAAGAAATAACAATAACAAAAAGAAAAAACAATAACAATAGGTAATAACAATAACAATAGGAAATAACAATAACAATAAGAAATAACAATAACAATAAGAAATAACAATAACAATAAGACAGAACAATAACAATAAGAAATAACAATAACAATAGGCAATAACAATAACAATAAGAAATAACAATAAAAATAAGAAATAACAATAACTATAAGAAATAACAATAACAATAAGACATAACAATAACAATAAGAAATAACAATAACAATAACAATAACAATAAGAAATAACAATAACAAAAAGAAATAACAATAACAATAAGTAATAACAATAACAATAGGAAATAACAATAACAATGAGAAATAACAATAACAATAAGAAATAACAATAACAATAAGAAATAACAATAACAATAAGAAATAACAATAACAATAAGAAATAACAATAACAATAAGAAATAACAATAACAATAGGAAATAACAATAACAATAAGAAATAACAATAACAATAAGAAATAACAATAACAATAAGAAATAATAATAACAATAGGAAATAACAATAACAATAAGAAATAACATTAACAATAAGAAATAACAATAACAATAAGAAATAACAATAACAATAAGAAATAACAATAACAATAAGAAATAACAATAACAAAAAGAAATAACAATAACAATAAGTAATAACAATAACGAAAAGAAATAACAATAACAATAGGAAATAACAATAACAATAAGAAATAACAATAACAATAAGAAATAACAATAACAATAAGAAATAACAATAACAATAAGAAATAACAATAACAATAAGAAAGAACAATAAGAAATAACAATAACAATAAGAAATATCAATAACAAAAAGAAATAACAATAACAATAAGAAATAACAATAAGAAATAACAATAACAATAAGAAATAATAATAACAATAGGAAATAACAATAACAATAAGAAATAACAATAACAATAAGAACTAACAATAACAATAAGAAATAACACTAACAATAAGAAATAACAATAATAATAAGAAATAACAATAACAATAAGAAATAACAATAACAATATGAAATAACAATAACAATAGGAAATAACAATAACAATAAGAAATAACAATAAGAAATAACAATAACAATAAGAATTAACAATAACAATAAGAAATAATAATAACAATAGGAAATAACAATAACAATAAGAAATAACAATAACAATAAGAAATAACAATAACAATAAGAAATAACAATAACAATAAGAAATAACAATAACAAAAAGAAATAACAATAACAATATGTAATAACAATAACAAAAAGAAATAACAATAACAATAGGAAATAACAATAACAATAAGAAATAACAATCTGTGTGTCGTCCCTCCATCATGTTGGCCTTTTTCACCAACTTGGTGGAGTTGTTTTTATTATCAATGTCAGTGTTCGTCTCGCCTAGCTGGTCTAGTACGAGTGTTTCACTTTCACTAGTCATTATTTTATTATATATGTTAATTTATTTTGTGAACGTCCGTCTCGCCTAGTTGGCTTTTTACACCAACTAGGCGGGTATTATTATTATTACAAAGCTGAAAAAAAAGAGATAGTAGCGGCTAATGGCCCTAGTAGTCGATGCCGTTAAAAAAAAAAAAAAAAAAAAAAAAAAAAGAAATAACAATAACAATAAGAAATAACAATAACAATAAGAAATAACAATAACAATAGGAAATAACAATAACAATAAGAAATAACAATAACAATAAGAAATAACAATAACAATAAGAAATAACAATAACAATAAGAAATAATAATAACAATAGGAAATAACAATAACAATAAGAAGTAACAATAACAATAAGAAATAACAATAACAATAAGAAATAACAATAACAATAAGAAATAACAATAACAATAAGAAATAACAATAACAATAATAAATAACAATAACAATAGGAAATAACAATATCAATAAGAAATAACAATAACTATAAGAAATACCAATTACAATAAGAAATAACAATAACAATAAGAAATAACAATTACAATAAGAAATAACAATAACAATAGGAAATAACAATAACAATAATAAATAACAATAACAATAACAATAAGAAATAACAATAACAATAACAATAAGAAATAACAATAACAAAAAGAAATAACAATAACAAAAAGAAATAACAATAACAATAGGAAATAACAATAACAATAAGAAATAACAATAACAATAAGAAATAACAATAACAATAAGAAAGAACAATAAGAAATAACAATAACAAAAAGAAATAACAATAATATTGAGAAATAACAATAACAATAAGAAATAACAATAACAATAAGAAATAACAATAACAATAAGAAATAACAATAATAATAAGGAATAACAATAACAATAACAATAAGAAAGAACTATAACAATAAGAAATAACAATACCAATAAGAAATAACAATAACAATAAGAAATAACAATAACAATAAGAAATAGCAATAACAAAAAGAAATAACAATAACAATAGGAAATAACAATAACAATAAGAAATAACAATAACAATAAGAAATAACAATAACAATAAGAAATAACAATAACAATAAGAAATAACAATAACAATAAGAAATAACAATAACAATAAGAAATAACAGTAACAATAAAAAATAACAATAACAAATGAAATAACAATAACAATAGGAAATAACAATAAGAAATAACAATAACAATAAGAAATAACAATAACAATAACAATAAGAAATAACAATAACAATAACAATAAGAAATAACAATAACAATAAGAAATAACAATAACAATAAGAAATAACAATAACAATAACAATAAGAAATAACAATAACAAAAAGAAATAACAATAACAATAAGTAATAACAATAACAAAGAGAAATAACAATTACAATAGGAAATAACAATAACAATAAGAAATAACAATAACAATAAGAAATAACAATAACAATAAAAAATAACAATAAGAATAAGAAATAACAATAACAATAAGAAATAACAATAACAATAAGAAATAACAATAACAATAAGAAAGAACAATAAGAAATAACAATAACAATAAGAAATAACAATAACAATAGGAAATAACAATAACAATAATAAATAACAATAACAATAAGAAATAACAATAACAATAAGAAATAACAATAACAATAAGAAATAACACTAACAATAAGAAATAACAATAACAATAAGAAATAACAATAACAATAAGAAATAACAATAACAATAACAATAAGAAATAACAATAACAATAAGAAATAACAATAACAATAGGAAATAACAATAACAATAATAAATAACAAAAACAATAATAAATAACAATAACAAAAAGAAATAACAATAACAATAAGAAATAACAATAACAATAAGAAATAACAATAACAATAAGAAATAACATTAACAATAAGAAATAACAATAATAATAAGAAATAACAATAACAATAAGAAATAACAATAACAATATGAAATAACAATAACAATAAGAAATAACAATAACAATAATAAATAACAATAACAATAGGAAATAACAATATCAATAAGAAATAACAATAACTATAAGAAATACCAATAACAATAAGAAATAACAATAACAATAAGAAATAACAATAACAATAAGAAATAACAATAACAATAGGAAATAACAATAACAATAATAAATAACAATAACAATAAGAAATAACAATAACAATAACAATAAGAAATAACAATAACAATAACAATAAGAAATAACAATAACAAAAAGAAATAACAATAACAAAAAGAAATAACAATAACAATAGGAAATAACAATAACAATAAGAAATAACAATAACAATAAGAAAGAACAATAAGAAATAACAATAACAAAAAGAAATAACAATAATATTGAGAAATAACAATAACAATAAAAAATAACAATAACAACAAGAAATAACAATAACATTAAGAAATAACAATAACAATAAGAAATAACAGTAACAATAACAATAAGAAATAACAATAACAATAAGAAGTAACAATAACAATAAGAAATAACAATAACAATAAGAAATAACAAAAACAATAGGCAATAACAATAACAATAAGAAATAACAATAACAATAAGAAATAACAATAACAATAAGAAATAACAATAACAATAACAAAAAGAAATAACAATAACAATAAGAAATAACAATAAGAATAAGAAATAACAATAACAATAACAATAAGAAATAACAATAACAATAAGAAATAACAATAACAATAAGAAAGAACAATAAGAAATAATAATAACAATAAGAAATAACAATAACAATAGGAAATAACAATAACAATAATAAATAACAATAACAATAAGAAATAACAATAACAATAAGAAATAACAATAACAATAAGAAATAACACTAACAATAAGAAATAACAATAACAATAAGAAATAACAATAACAATAAGAAATAACAATAACAATAACAATAAGAAATAAAAATGACAATAAGAACTAACAATAACAATAAGAAATAACAATAACAATAGGAAATAACAATAACAATAATAAATAACAAAAACAATAATAAATAACAATAACAAAAAGAAATAACAATAACAATAAGAAATAACAATAACAATAAGAAATAACAATAACAATAAGAAATAACAATAACAATAAGAAATAACATTAACAATAAGAAATAACAATAATAATAAGAAATAACAATAACAATAAGAAATAACAATAACAATATGAAATAACAATAACAATAAGAAATAACAATAACAATAATAAATAACAATAACAATAGGAAATAACAATATCAATAAGAAATAACAATAACTATAAGAAATACCAATTACAATAAGAAATAACAATTACAATAAGAAATAACAATAACAATAGGAAATAACAATAACAATAATAAATAACAATAACAATAACAATAAGAAATAACAATAACAATAACAATAAGAAATAACAATAACAAAAAGAAATAACAATAACAAAAAGAAATAACAATAACAATAGGAAATAACAATAACAATAAGAAATAACAATAACAATAAGAAATAACAATAACAATAAGAAAGAACAATAAGAAATAACAATAACAAAAAGAAATAACAATAATATTGAGAAATAACAATAACAATAAGAAATAACAATAACAATAAGAAATAACAATAACAATAAGAAATAACAGTAACAATAACAATAAGAAATAACAATAACAATAAGAAGTAACAATAACAATAAGAAATAACAATAACAATAAGAAATAACAAAAACAATAGGCAATAACAATAACAATAAGAAATAACAATAACAATAAGAAATAACAATAACAATAAGAAATAACAATAACAATAACAATAAGAAATAACAATAACAAAAAGAAATAACAATAACAATAAGTAATAACAATAACAAAAAGAAATAACAATAACAATAGGAAATAACAATAACAATAAGAAATAACAATAACAATAAGAAATAACAATAACAATAAGAAAGAACAATAAGAATTAACAATAACAATAAGAAATATCAATAACAAAAAGAAATAACAATAATATTAAGAAATAACAATAACATTAAGAAATAACAATAACAATAAGAAATAACAATAACAATAAGAAATAACAATAACAATAAGAAATAACAATAACAATAGGAAATAACAATAACAATAAGAAATAACAATAACAATAACAATAAGAAATAACAATAAGAAATAACAATAACAATAGGAAATAACAATAACAATAATAAATAACAATAACAATAAGAAATAACAATAACAATAAGAAATAACAATAACAATAAGAAATAACAATAACAATAAGAAATAACACTAACAATAAGAAATAACAATAATAATAAGAAATAACACACAAATCACAGCTCCTAATCCCTTACCATCACGCCAACAATTCCCCTCACAATGTCCATATTTCCCAAACTATGATCCCTCCTTCAGTTTCCGTAAAATACCTGGGCATAACCATAGATCAAAAAATAAATTTTAAAAAACATACAGCCACAGTAAAAAGCAAAATAACTTCTAGAGCAAAATGCTTTAGAAGCTTAACTTATAAGAATAAAGGCATCAATACAAAAACAGCTGTAAAAATTTATAAGATGATCTGCCGCCCACTACTTGACTATGGTTGTGCCCTCTATCCCAAACCCAGCAATCCAATATCCCGCAATATTGAAGTTAGCGAGCGAGCATCCCTCCGTACCCTAACAAAACTCCGGCATCCTCTAAATCCTTTACACAATCCTTCCAACCAACTCCTCT
>CAXAKX010000484.1:0-15721 GCA_963969525.1 Ontholestes murinus | reverse complement strand
CAATAGACATTTCTTTGTTATAATATAATTAATTTTATTATTTAGAAATATATTTTATTAATTAATGCGTAGTTAGGATGACATCACCCGCCAGATGTCAATATGCTTAGTTCGTAGTTTTAGTTTATATATAAATAGATTAGACGCATGCATTTCAGATTCAGATTCATTATTATATTAGTACTGTAACGCTTCACATATTAATTATTCTCCGTATAATTAAGTTTTAAGTAATGTAATTAATTGTAAATTTCGGAAACAAACCTTTTTAAAAAACACAATTGTGAACCACGAAATTTAACTGGCGCAGTCGGTAGGATGTCATAAGGGCACAACTTTTGAGGGAATATCAAAATAGTGCACCGTCCGTCTTTACGGTTGAATTGGCATCGAACGAGTTCCACGTCGAAGCAGCACCAGAGGGTCCTCCGAACATCGAGGGACTAACACCCCGAGGGCAGCAGAACGAGGAACACCCCATCACCAGATCCAGGACCACTGAGGGCATATCAGGGCATGGACAGCGTGATCTTCGTTATTGAGTGGTAAGCATTGTTTTTTAGAGGTTTTTTCCATATTTTTGTTCGCGTGTAAAATTTTATGTACGCAAGTGATACATCTTCGGACTCAATTTCAGCACACATTTTTGATTTCCCAAATTGGAGAGTGAACGCACTCCAGTAAATTTTGTACTCGACGACCTAATCAATAAATTAGATAATTTAGTAATTACCGAAAATTTAAAAATGGAAAATATTAATTATCAATTGTTAAAATTAAATGTCGAAACGATTCCTTATTTCGACGGGAGTAACGAACTCACAGAAATATTTATTTCAAGATGCAACGCCGTGCTAGATCAATTTAGACCTTTAAATAACGAGTTGGTGAATACATATTTAATAAACGCAATAATAAGTAAACTTAAAGACAAAGCATTGGTCGCTATAGGTTCGCGTATAGAGTTAAACACATGGCCTGAAATTAGAAACCATTTAAGGCAAAGGTTCAGGATTTAATTAATTTGAGACCTTTTAAGAATGAAAAATATTTAGATTTCGGGGAACGTATACAAATTTTGCGAAGTAGACTATCCGCTAAAATTAACTCCTTATCGGCAGTGGAAATGCCGGACGCGACAAAGCGTATTCATCAACGTAGCTATGATGAGTTAGCATTAAAGACGTTCTTACGCGGAATTCGCGGCAACATACAAAGTATTATCAGGTTACCTGACACACTAGAGCAGGCAATTAACTATCTGATAGAGGAAAATAATTTTCAGAGTACGCTCGATACGCCGAATGTATCAAATTTTAATCAAAATAATAATAAATTTAACAACTCAAATTATAATAAATTTAATAATCAAACTAGACCGCGTAATTTAAATTTTGGTAACAATAATTTTAATAATTATAATAATCGTTTCAATCAGTACCCTAGACCGCAAAATAACTTTATGAACCGGCCTAGTAGTTCTCAATTTAAGCAACAACAACCACGGTTCCTTATTAATAGTCAAGTGTTTGGGAGACCTCAAAACCCACCAAATCACAATTTTAACAGACCACAAAATTATAATAATTACAGCCAAAATTTTAATCGGAACTTTAATCCATTTAATACAAACTATAATCAGCCGCCTGGACAGATTCCCCCGCGTTTACCAAATCCTATACCCATGTCAACTTCGACGATTTACACAAATAAACAAGAATTGCGTAATTTAGATGAGCCAACGTGCTCTACAAATATTAGTACACGAAGTAACAGCGTCATTAGCCAGAACAGAAAAAATGAAGATAATTTTTTAGTATAAGTCGCCTTGGCAAACCGTCTATAGAATTTTTAAGCATTAATAATAACTTTAGTAATTTACCTTTCATTGTAGACCCCGAAACAAAATTAAAAGTTTTATTAGATTCCGGTAGTACGCGATCATTCATTAGTTCTCGCCTAGCAAAAAAATTAAACAAAAATTTATTTAAGGATGATCCTTTCGAAGTAACAGGTCCTCATGGCACATCCCGCGGAACACACAGCGTTATTATTAACCTACAAAAATTATTTAAAAGTAACTTTGCTGCAAAAGTAAAATGCTATATATTCGATTTTCATTCTTCCTTTGATATCCTGTTAGGCGTAGATAACATGACAAAAATTTATATTTGTTTAGATTTCAAAAGGAAATCAGTAGTAATCTCTAACGTAGAAATACCATTTAAATTTCGGAATGACCAAGGCATATCTAATGAAAATAATGATAAAAATAATATTGTTAGAATTAGTAATAATAATCTTAATGTTAATAATTATAGTATTCCTGTTGCTCCGCCTGTCACTAAGCGAATATTAGTGCCCGCTCAGAGTCAACAGGTAATAGAAGTAGAAGTTTTAAATATTGAAAACGGTGAGGCCGTAATTCCTAGAACTGACGTTACGAATTTCTTAGTGCCCGAAATCGTCACTATAGTTAAAAATAATAGAGCCCTTTGTACTGTAGTTAATAAAACTGACATAGATAGGGAAGTTACATTAAAAAGACCTGTCGTGGTTACCCCCATCAGCGGATATGATGTGGTACCCCACGAACAGAATTATAATGAAAATAGTAATTTAAGTAGGAAAGATTTTAGGACAAATAATAATTTGAATATGATGAATACAAATAAATTTAAATTCGATTTCTCAAGCATTAGAACTGATCACATGAATGATGAAGAAAAAGCTGTTATTAAAAAATTAATAAATAAGTATGCCGATATTTTTCATGTAAAAGGGAATCATTTAACGTTAACCAATAATATTAAACACAGGATAATTACGACCGATGAGATTCCGGTCTATATTAAAACGTATCGCTACCCCGAAGTGCACAAAGCCGAGGTAAGCAAGCAAATTAATGAAATGTTGGAACAAAACATTATTAGACCATCCTTTAGTCCATGGTCCTCTCCTATATGGATCGTTCCCAAAAAATTAGATGCTTCAGGTCAACGAAAATGGCGCGTTGTATTTGATTATAGGAAATTAAACGATAAAACTGTAGGTGACCGATACCCCCTTCCCAATATAAATGACTTGTTAGATAAATTAGGGAAATGCCAATATTTTACAACCCTAGATTTGGCATCAGGCTTCCACCAAATTGAGATTGACGAACGCGACGTCCCAAAAACTGCCTTTAATACAGAAAACGGTCATGAATTTTTAAGAATGCCATTTGGGTTAAAAAATGCCCCAGCTACTTTCCAGCGCGTCATGGACAATATTTTGAGGGGAATTCAAAACGAATACTGTCTCGTTTACATGGACGATATAATTATTTTTTCCACTAGCTTACAGGAACATATCGATAGATTAAACGAAGTTTTTAAAAGGTTAAGAGAGGCTAATTTCAAGGTTCAATTAGATAAATCGGAATTTCTTCGTAAAGAAGTAGCGTATCTCGGACATGTGATTACACCCGAAGGTGTCAGACCAAATCCAGACAAAATTATTACCATTCAAAATTATCCGATCCCCAAAACGACAAAACAAATTAAAGGATTTCTCGGACTGTTAGGGTATTACCGAAAGTTTATTAAAAATTTTGCAGACTTGACTAAACCGATGACGAAACGTCTAAAAAAGAATTCAGTTATTAATATTAATGATGCAGACTACCAAAATTCTTTTAACTTGTGCAAGAACATCTTGACTAACCAACCTTTATTACAATATCCGGACTTTACAAAACCATTTATACTTACTACAGATGCTAGTACTCAAGCCCTTGGTGACGTTTTATCACAGGGTAAAATTGGCACAGATTTACTAATCGCATATGCTAGTCGAACGTTAAACGATTCTGAAACGCGTTATTCTACTACTCGCTATTTTTTGGGCTGTCAAATATTTTAGACCATATCTATTTGGGAGTAAATTTACAATTATCACTGACCACAAACCACTCCAATGGTTGATGTCCATAAAAGAACCAAATTCTAAATTAGTAAGATGGCGATTAAAACTTTCGGAATATGATTATACAATTGTTTATAAAAAGGGTACTTTAAACAAAAATTCTGACGCACTATCTAGGATCGAACTAAATGTTAATGAAGAATATGCCCAAAATTTAGAAGAATATTTGCAAAATTTTGATGAGATTGAAAATGATGTCATCAGTTATTGTAGAACCCCCGGAAACTACTCGTATAAATGAAATTGAAAATGATGGCGCTACAATTCATTCAAATTCGGAAAACCCTATTTTTGGTATACCAATATCAGATAAACCGGTCAACGTTGGTGATAACCAAATTATAATTACAGAGGTGGAACATTTATCATCTAAACCGAAAATTACTAATTTATTTAATAATAAAAAAATGCGAATACATGTTCAATTTTCTAAAAGAAATTTTGTGAATGAAGTCATTAGTTTTGTAAAAGAATATATTGTTCCTAAAATAAATTATTATCTATACTTCAAAAGTCCTATTTACGAAAAATTCAGTAGCGTTCTCCAAAATTATTTTAAAAATTCAGAACTTAAAATGACTAAATGTAATAATTTGCTTACGGACGTTGAAAATAATAACGATATATTGGAAATTATCAAAAATTATCATGAGGGAAAAACAAATCATCGAGGCAGAGACGAAACTGAATTAAAACTCAAACGGATATATTATTGGCCAAGTATGAGGAAATCAATCCAAGAATATATTAATGATTGTGAAATCTGTTTAGTTTCTAAATATGATCGCAAACCACTTAAATTAAAATTTAATCACACCCCAACAGCTATGAAACCATTTGAAATAATTTACATAGACTGTATTGCCCTCGAAAGTTCCAAATTCCTTACTATAATTGATTCATTTTCTAAATATACGCAACTTTATAAATTAAATTCTTACCAAGCTGTTGAAGTAGCAAACAATTTAATAAAATTCTTTTGTCACCATGGAATCCCTAAATTAATTATTTCGGATAATCATTTGGAATTTAAGAACACGGTTATTAGAGAACTTTTGGAAATTCATAAAATCAAAATTCATTTTATTAGCTCCCAACATCCAGAATCTAATGGAATAATAGAACGCGTACATTCGACGATCATTGAACACATACGGCTCCTTAATAATCAAGACACATTTAAAAAAGAACCAATAGAAATTAAAACCTTATACGCCGTACTAGCATATAATAATTCTATCCATTCGACTACAAAATTAAGACCTTCTGAAATTATTTCGGGACACATCGATAATGAATCTCTTTTAGACCTCAACTTAGAAACCTTAATTACAAACAATTATGTATAAAATCATAAAACTAAAGTCAAATTGTTGTATGAACAAATAAATGAAATAATAAATGAAAATAAAACAAGAACTATTGAGAAACATAACTTAACGCGAGAGGAAGTTCCAGAAATTCCAGAAAAATTATTTATTAAAAACAAACAAAAACAATCAAAAACTAAAAATAAATATCAAAAAGAAAACATTCAAACTATTGATCCTAATCGTAAAACAGCAGAAATAGAAACCAGACATCATAATCAATCTAGTAAAATTCATTTGTCAAATATTAAACGTCCCAGAGTCAAAAGATCTAATTAAAAACAAACTCCAAATTTTGAAACATTTATTGAGATTTTAAGTAATGATAAAGAAATAAACAATGAAAACGTAAGATAAATTTCCGATGATTTATTCAATGCCCCTCTAGAATACTCACTCGCTCACTGTGTGAGTAGAGATTTAAAAATGAGTGCAGGAATAGCACGTGAATTTAAATTAAGATTTGGAAAAATTAGAGATTTATCAAAACAGAACGCAAAATTATATTCTCTCTGTTATATTAAAGAAGAAGGTAGATATATTATTTATTTGATCACTAAAGAAAATTATTTCGACAAACCCACTTTAGAATGTTTGTTTCATACATTGATAAATTTAAAACAATTCTGTTTAGACAAAAACATCACTAAATTAGCAATTTCCAAATTAGGTTGTGGCCTAGACCAATTAGACTATAATTAAAAAACTATACGAAGTACCAGGCCCATCATCTTCGATAATTCCAAATCCTAGTTTAGTCCAGCAAAGAAAGTCATTTTTTGAGAACTATACTAAATCTGAACATTTCAAAAATTAGTAAACAAAAAATAATTCATCTCAGATTAATCTTCCTTCCGCTTGTAATATGTTTTGAAGTTAAAAATATCACCGGAAATATGGACGTTCGTGACGAGGATAAAATCAATGGAATCCTGAAACATTTAATTTCTAATCAGAACAATCTTGAGAACCAAATAAAATTCGGGTACAGCATAAACGAAAAATTAATACAAAATTTCAATGAAACAATCAAAGATATCGCACATAACCAAAACTTGCACAAGGCCAGAATAATGCAATTACACGCAATTTATAAAGAGGAGATAGACCACCAGCACGTATTATTCACTAAAGCTCTGTATAATCAACTCGTTTTACTTTACACAATAATCGAAAATATTTTAGAAGAAATTATTAACTCATTAACATTTTGCAAATTAAAAATTCTTAGTCCAGATATAATTAGACCCCAAGATTTATTTAATGAACTAAAAAATATGTCCGTTCATTATAATGAGGAATTGCCTTTCGACCTTAAATTAGAAAACATTTTAGATTTTGAATCCGCGATATCAGTCGATTGCAAAATCGAGCAATCAAAAATCTATTATTTCCTATCCCTTCCTATTAATTATGAACATCCTTTTGATCTGTATAAAATATACCCTATACCGCTGAAATATAAGTCCGAATATGTTACCATAATTCCTAACGTAAAAGTAATGTTAAAATCAAAAATTAACTCAAAAACATGACCTCTAAGAGACATATGCTTGGGTATTAACAAGAAATTCCAATGCAACGATAACTTGCTCTTAAATTACCAGGCTGATTGTGAAACAGAGCTTTTGGTCAATGGAACCACCCAAAAATCCGTTTTAAGAAAAAAGAAAAATTGAAGATCACCTGCCCGAATCAAGAAGAGACCCGTGACCTGGAAGGCGTTTTCATCATTCAACCCAACAAATGCGACCTAGTCTTCCGGAACTATAAGGTGTCCCAAATGGAAACAACGTATGGAACCTCAGTGCTCGTGAGTGCTTCGACCCCAGAACTGAAGAACTATAATCTAAATAACTTTACAATACAATTGAAAAGACTTCAATTAGAAGACATCCCAGTGTATTCCCCGATACCCGATATAAATAATTCGGTGATACCCCTAAAGCCCAGTGCATGGACATTAATACTTTATTCGTTTATTAAAATTTGTGTAGTGACTTTGATTTACAGACGCTTAAGACGCAGAGGAGCAGCCACCCTTGTAAAAGATGATGACTCTCCTCCACAGGTGTGTCGGATCTAGGAGGATAGGAGTGACCTGGCGTCCACAATAGACATTTCTTTGTTATAATATAATTAATTTTATTATTTAGAAATATATTTTATTAATTAATGCGTAGTTAGGATGACATCACCCGCCAGATGTCAATATGCCTAGTTCGTAGTTTTAGTTTATATATAAATAGATTAGACGCATGCATTTCAGATTCAGATTCATTATTATATTAGTACTGTAACGCTTCACATATCAATTATTCTCCATATAATTAAGTTTTAAGTAATGTAATTAATTGTAAATTTCGGAAATAAAACTTTTTAAAAAACACAATTGTGAACCACGAAATTTAACTTATATATATATATATATATATATATATATATATATATATATATATATTTCTTTAAGACAAGAATGAAGCAAACTTTGACACAACAAAAAATGCACATTTAAACATTCATTGTAAATTTGAAATGTTCTCTAAATTTTTCGGTAAAAATGTTCGAACATAATAATAATATATTACAGATACAATGGTTCAATCAATAATTGTGTATAGGGAAACAGTGCATTTATTACGTGATGTATATAATCAGTCATCTATAGCAGAAGATAAAAACTTGCTCAGCACACATAATAGGATATATTGTAGAAAAATAAACAATGCTACAAAAGATGCAAATGAAACATATATCAATAACAGCAGTAACCAAACAAAAGCTATATGGAATATCATACGAAATAAACAAAATATAAAACAACAAATAAACATAAATATTGTTGCTGATGACCTTAACAACTATTTTACATATATAGCACAGAAACTTGAAAACGAACTAATATTACTTAAAACACGATATACAATCATATTTTATTTTTTCTGAGTTTACTTTCAATCAAGTTAGGGAAGCTGTAAATAAAATTAAAAGCAAAAATACTAAAGATTATTATGGCATAAAATCTGTAATAAACACAATAATTGTTCCTTTAACTCGCCTAATTAATGAATCAATAAGGAAAGGAATATTTCCAGATTGCTTAAAAATCGCAAAGGTAACACCTGTATTGAAAAACAATCACCTAACAAAATGTGCAAATTATAGGCCGATATCGCTTATTCGTATCTTATGTAAAATATACGAATATTTATTGTCCGAACAAATTCAACAATATTTTGAAAACAATCAATTATACAATGAGAACCTGTTTGGTTTCAGATCAGGTTATAATACTCAGATGGTGGTTAGTAAAATTATTTCATATATTACAAATGCATTAGAAAATAAACAATATCTTGGGATAACATGTTGCAATCTTAGTAAGGCATTCGATTGCGTACCTCAAGACATACTCATTTCAAACATAAATCATTACGGCATAGTCACCAATAGCTTTTCAATAATAGCATCATATATACGAAATCGATGTCAAGTGGTTCTCTATAATAACAAAGAATCAGAACATAAAGCACTAACATACGGAATACCTCAAGGTTAAGTTGCAGGCCCAATACTATTTATAATTATATAAATGGTATAGATAACTGTACAATAAATCATATTACTTTGTATGCAGATGATATATCGATTATATCGTCAACTCCTGATTTGAAGGACCTTAAAATTTCAATGTCTAGTGTGAAAGAGGAAGCAGAAACTTGGTTTCAGGCAAACAAATTGACACTAAATACAGATAAAACAGAAACAATGATATTCAGTCAATCAAAAATCGAGTCTAATATAACTTCGGTATTTTTTTAGGTATATTAGGATCCAAAACTTACATAGAAATATCACGTTGATTACACCGCAAAGAAAATGTCTTTTCTTTTCTGCTGCAGAAAGTTAATCGAGCATAGTTTTGACAACCTTCCAATAAATGGTGCGCATCATGATTATTTAACAAGAAAGTCATATTATGGGCCAGTGCTCTTTAATAAATTACCGAATGATATACAAATTATGGAAACTACATTGTTTAAAGCCAAAATAAAAGAACTACTGATTGCTCAGGCTTATTATTCAGTGGAGGAATATTAATGTAAATAGAGTCAGAATCTGTAATTTTTGAAAGATTTGTAAATATTGCCAGTTATTATAATTAGCGATATAGGTACATGCTAATATATGTATTTTTTTATTCGACGTGTGTAAACATCCGTTATAGATGTGTTTACATTATTAAACTTATTATTATTATTATTATGTGGCACAATGGCTATTAAATCTCTAAAAAATCTATAAAAGCATTTATCTATTAAGAAGTTTATCTCAAAAAGTAACTACAAATATGTAAATTGAGAACAGCATACTTTTGTCTATGCCATTCCCACATGCCATATGGTATATTAATCAATGGGCCCTCAGTTATAAGGCCTCGCATGTTCATTCTTCAACGAAGAGCAGTCCGAATAATAACAAACATTTGTGGATTAAAAATATTAACTTTTCCTGTTTTATATATATTTGAGTGCCTTAAATATATAAAAATAATACATGTAGCTATCAGCATTACGATAATAGACACGAATACGATACTAGAAATTTAAAAAATACATGTCCAAAAATCTCTCCGTTTTTCCAAATCGAAAACCCGAATAAACTATTACGGCGTAAAATTGTATAACAATATAACAAATTCGTGATAATTATTTCAATATCTTTAAAAGAAAGGTAAAAGCTGTTTAATTGTAAACGGTTTTTTACACATGGGAAGAATATCTGTGTTATAATTTTTCAACTATTTTTATTTATTTATATCTACTTTTTTTTATTAAAATCTAATATTTAATGTAATTTATTGTAGATTATTAGTATATACCTATGTATATGTGTACCAGTATATATATTTATATGTGTATTATTTAGGACCTGTGTAAACTGATTTGTATGTGCACAAATATATTATTAGTATTATCATTAGAAACTAGTCGATATCCGACTGCAAACCCGGACTAAGTACGTCGCGACGCGTCGCTAATTCAGATGCAAATGTATGGACCTGCCATCAACCTATCTTTCTTGATATTATTGAATAAAATTAAAAGAAATCGAAATGTAATTCAAATAAAAATATACAATGGTCATAAATCAGGGTTTGTAAAAGATTTTCAAAGAGACATTTAATCGTACATCCTTTATCGCAGCAATAGTCTTCTGTGAAACGTAAATGCCTGTAAATAATCACTAATCATTAAAAATAAATAATAAATAGCAGCAATATTTTCGAAGTCTAAATAATAGTGCATAATGTGTAAAAAAAGTGATTGGTATCAAGTGTGTGGCATAAAACATGCAGATTATGGATGTGGCAAAAAACATGGACGATCTTCAGAGCAATCAGTAGTGTGAGGATATGTTCTGAAACTACGTCTTTTGTGGTATTTGTCTCACACTAAACTGAGGGCCTTGGTTGAAAACATTAATAGAATGTTACTGGATATAGGTGATATTACAATCATTTTTTTTAACTAAAATAAAACAAGTAGTATGAAGCAGTAACATTACAATTTGTCATGATACTGCTGCTGGATACAGTGTAACTAAGAGCTTTGTATGGATTTGAATTTTATAAAATATACTAGTGATATGAAGGTGAGAAAACAACATCAATTTGCTGTGAAAATAATTTGGCTGTTGAATATTATTCGCAAAACTGCATTTCAACATCGACTTATAATACATAGAAATGGTGTTAATTGTAGACATGAGTATATTAATAATATAATGATTTTTTAATGAGTACCACAGGTCTCTTATTAAAGGAATATTGAGAGATATTGTGGGGTATTTTTTTCCAGATAATCTGGTTATTATCGTTTCAACAGGTTTTAGGGGAGGAACAAATTCTTCTAAAATGCCCCATTCAGTGGCATCTAAATATTCTGGAGCCCTTTCAAGGCTGGAAAGAGATTTTTTAATTATTAATAGACGTTCTATCATTATTAGAGTTAAATTCCATCTAGTGGTCTTGTCGAGGTCATTTCAGTTTTACTGCTGCATGTTTTTATCTTGGATCTTCCGTTAAAACTTCCTTAATACATACATTTATTACACAACACATGGATGGTGGTATTTATTTAGGTGCAATTTGATTGTATTTTTAATGTTTACTCCATTATCCAAAAGAACAGTTACCACTTTGTTAAAAATGTTCCATTCGGTCAATGTTGTAGTTATTTCATTAGCAATATTTTTGTCCAGTATGCTTGTCAAGTATTTCTTTTGTTGCTAGTACGTTTGTACACAGAGTGTCTTCATAAATAAAATGTGCAGTTATGGTGATATATAATCAATTGCTATCTTATCTGTTGTGATGGAAATATGATTTATTGCTTTTAACTCGCTTTTTAATTTTGACACCGCCCCTTCATAAAAACTTGGCAGTGTTATGTTAGTAGTTTTCTACTTGGTGGGTATACATTTTAGTATACTCTAAAAATCCTCGATTTTCAACAATAGATAATGGTTGAAAGTTAGTTTCTTGTTAATTTCATTAAATTCACTCTTAGTTAAATTTGAGTTATTGCACTATTATTATTAATATTCCATTAATTTTCGCTTATTAGTAATAGTAGTACTAGACATACAAGCTATTGTTGTTGAAGTTGACGGTTGATCTGGGTCATCCCTTTCAGTTTCTGTTGCTGATGATTCATCTAAGTAATATTTTTGATAAAAATTTAACCGGGCGAACTCGACTTAAATGTTGTTTTAAATTATTTTTAATATTCAAATGTTTCATTCGAGCAATCGGTTCTCGAATGATCACTCGAATTATCATTCGAATGATTAAATGAATTTTCAGATTCTTTGAAAAGTAATCATCGATTATTGAAATCATTCGATTATGCCCATCACTAATTTTGACTACTAGTCAGAGTACTGTCGAAATGTGTACCATCCCAAAAAAGTGTTATATCAGAATTTTTTAAGGAAATTCAAAAAAGGCAACAATACTGCACTAAGATTTGCATTACGTATGAAAGCAACAAATATCCCAAAGAGTTTAACCCTTTTATATCTGATTGACGAGGCACCTTCTATATCTGTTCATAGAGTGTGTCTCTATTAATAAAGTAAATTTCCATGAGAAGCCTTCTCTAAAATTGTTTTTCAGTGTGTGAGACCCACACAACCTCATAATTAATTTGATGATTTGTGGTCAGCACATGTTTGGCCAACACACAAGCTCCCTATTTGATCTTAGCATTACTCTTGTTCTGCTCCATGTTTTTATTTCAGTTACCTGACACGTGTTTCGATTTTACAATCATTATCAAAGGTATATTTAAAACTAAACTAAAATTACGAATGTGTACACTTTATATGGATCATACTATGGTGGGAGGTCTACGCTAATGATGTTTTCGGATTGAGTTAATTCCTGTTGATTATTCAGAAGATTATCGCCTTTGATGATTGCCCGTTTAATCTCAATCCCCTCTAGGAGGTTAAGCCTAAATCCTTTGCGTCCAAAATGGACCGGAGTAATCTCTCCTAGATGGTGTCCTGTTGTTATGCAATGTTCGGATAATCCTGTTGTTATTTTGCCGTTTTGTATGGATTTCTTGTATTCTTTATATCGTGTTTCAAAATTACGACCGGTTTGCCCTATGTAATATCCGTCACAATTGTTGCATTTGATTCTGTATATACCTGATTGTTTGAGTTTATTCTTTGTTTCTATTTTATTATTTAATAGTCGTTCAGCGAGATTACTTTTGTTCACTGTTATTGCTTGAATGTTATATGTTCCCAACTGTTTTTTGATCTTCATGCTCATGCTTCCAACGTATGGGATTGCTGCGTATGTCTTTTCGGGTTTTTCCAGATCTCCTTTATAAAGTAATTTTGTTTTGTTTTTCCGTTTTTTTTTCCCTTTAACAGTTTATCTACTATTTTCGTGTCATATCCATTGTTTAAAGCTATATCGTAAATTGTTGAAAGTTCTTTTTGGTAGTCTTGCTCTGTAAGTGGTATGGTTACCAGTCGGTGAATATAAGCATTCCGGTCCATTTTGAACGCAAAGGATTTAGGCTTAACCTCCTAGAGGGGATTGAGATTAAACGGGCAATCATCAAAGGCGATAATCTTCTGAATAATCAACAGGAATTAACTCAATCCGAAAACATCATTAGCGTAGACCTCCCACCATAGTATGATCCATATAAAGTGTACACATTCGTAATTTTAGTTTAGTTTTAAATATACCTTTGATAATGATTGTAAAATCGAAACACGTGTCAGGTAACTGAAATAAAAACATGGAGCAGAACAAGAGTTTAAATTCCCCTAATGTATACATACCGTTCCATCAAGAGTGTAGCGTAACAAGTATTGAATTTTTAGCATTACTTTTGTGATTTTAGTAGCTGTGACGTGTGATCGTTCTTACATTAGATAAACTTAATTTGGGGCTGTTCTAAGATTATGTTGCCCTTTGATGTTTTTTTGATATTTTTAAAATTATTTATCTAGTCGAAATAAAATTATGGCGTACAATACTCGCTTCACCAAGTATGATTTTTCAATACGTTGTTATCTTTTAACAACATACTAATTACTAAGAATAGTTTTTATCCACTAACAATATATATATATATATATATATATATATATATATATATAAACTCTTTGAAATTAACGGGTGAGAAAAGTCCAGTGTAGTGTGTTAGAGTGTAGGGAGCAAAGAATACACGGTGTTGGTTGTGCTCTAGTCCACTATATTGTTATATGTACATGCTAACGTTTCGCACACAACATGTATGCATCCTCAGAGCCTAAAAGGAACAATACGTGAGAGATCTACAGTGGTTAAAATTTAAACAGTTAACATTAAAATCAATTAAAAGTTACATTTTAACATAAAATAAAATATTGACATTATTAACCTAAAAACTAAATAAAGATAAGACTTACAAGTAAACAATTATAAGTGTGTGTCCTACACTATGGAAGACCACATGGCCGCAGCAAGATTTTTTGAGGTTAAGTTCTTTCCCAATACAATTCCTTATTATGAAAATTGAAGACGTCATGGAAAACTCGACAAATAGAATTTTGAGTAAAATTAAACCGAAACATTATAAGTATTTGAAATTTAAAATTGAACTAAATTTATAGAATTAACATGATGTAAAAAGATAAGAGAACAATTACTGAAGGTAGACAAACACAAAATGGTCGATCTTCCGCAATTAGATTGTGAAATGAGCGGTGGAAAGTTTGACACATCGAAATTTCGTCCTAACGAACGCACGAAAGTACGATTCACGCAGGAAAAACCTAAACCCAAGTCCGAGAAGTTGAAGAGGGTAACCGACATATCAAAACCCCTGAGTAAGAACCCCAAGGGAGATAACCTTAATATTGGGAGTGGCATAACCACCCCAAAATTATTGATAATTCATTTAATAGTTACAATAAATTTCGTATTAAAGATCCCTTTGAATTTGCCGAAAAAATTAACAACTTTCAATTACCCCCTAATTACCAATTAGTTTCATTTGATGTAGTGTCTTTATTCACAAATATTCCATTGGATTTAGTTTTATCAATCATTTCAGACAATTTTCACTTAATAGAACCTAATACTCCAATACCCTTGTCAGTTTTCACTTCTATTATTTCTTTTTTATTTCATAATACTTTTGCTCAGTTTAAAAATAATTACTATCAACAAACCTCACGCTGCCCGATGGGTGGTCCTATTAGCCCCTCTATTGCTGAAATTGTCATGAACACGTTATTACATTTTTGCTCTGCTTAGGTCCCTTTCCAATTCCCGTTTATTTTCCAATATGTTGATGATCTTATTTGTGCGGTTCCGGCCACTGAAATTGATAATACGCTTAATGTTTTCAACTCATTCCACCCTAGATTACAATTTACGGTAGAAAGAGAGAAAGAAGGAGCTGTACCTTTTCTTGACACTCTTGTTTGTAGATTAACTAGCAACTTAATTATTTTAGATTGGTGCATTAAACCCACCAGCTCTGGAAGGTACATTCCTTTCGACTCTTACCACCCTACCAAACACAAGCTCAACACTGTGTTAGCTCTAAAAAATAGAATTTTGCGTATCGTACATCCATCATTACACACTGTGAACTTAGCTAGACTGTTTGATATTCTGCGGAATAACCTATACCCACCTGAGTTGTTGAAGAGACTGATATATCGGTCCCCAAATCGGATAAACGTACCTCGCGAGGTTCCTGTTGCGCGTAGTGATGTGGTAGTGCCGGATAATACCATCTATCTTACTTTACCCTTCGTTGATGGTCTTTCTCAACATTTAACTAGCATCTTTCGCTCTG
>CAXAKX010000483.1:0-17271 GCA_963969525.1 Ontholestes murinus | reverse complement strand
ATTGTTTATTGCACCGTTTTAGTACTTTTTAAGTAAAAAATTTTATGTACCTAGTTTGCTATGGTATTTAAAAACGTCAGATAATTAATTTATTCTGTCATTTTAGTTTAAAAAGCCTGTCTTTTGTTATAGTTGTCTTATTTTGCATTTTTGTGTAAGATCGTTAGTAATAGTTATTGTTTGAACATCGCTGTTGTATTTTTTGGTAAAAAAAGAAGATTTACTCAAATGAAGGTGTTATTGGCATTATTTTTATGCTTGGAGAATTTCATCAAAATTGTTTATTGGCTTGTCGAGTTTATACTTAAAGGTTTCCCGAAAGAAATCACCCTAAGCCAGCCATTTTTGAGAGACTATTAAACCAGTTTAAAGAAATTGAAAGTGTCAGTTATAAAAACCTCAGTATAAGAAAATCTGTGTAAATTTTCATTTTTTACTATGACATACAACAACTATGTTCAAACAATAACAACAACTATGTTCAAACAATAACGATTACTAACGATCTAACACAAAAACGCAAAATAACACATCTATAACAAAAGACATCCTTTTTAAACTAAAGTAACTGACTAAATTAATTATCTGACGTTTTTAAATACCATAGAAAACTAGGTACATAAAATGTTTTACTTAAAAAGTACTAAAACGGTGCAATAAACAATATTTTGGCGTTTTCTGCAAAAACGAGAAGACTTAACATTTAAGATTTAAATACCATTCGAAAGGTAATTAAAACGTGCATTTGCTGATAAATTAATAAATATAGCGTTCCATTTAAATAAATGAAGTTATAACCATTTAAAGTTCTCATTTGTTTAATTCCAATTTTTTTACACCCGGTATAAGATGTCAAATTTATTATACTTGGAAAATAAAATATGATCTATTGTTACATTTCAGTGTAAATTTGGTATGCATAATTTAATTATTTTTTAAGTATTTGAAACATGAAAATTAGGTTACATTTTTACAAAATTCAAATTAATTCAAAAACCTTAAGGTTTATGTAATAAAAACCTTATTAAAACACATACTTATTTTTATAGACGGATCTAAAACTGCAATAAAATACAGGGTGTTTTATTAAAAAAAACACAACTTTGATACTTTTAGGGTTTTTGAGACACCCTGTATATTACGAAAATAATTTAAAAAAGTAGCCCTAATAGACCCCCATATATCCCCAAAGTGAAACTTTTTGAAAGTCACGTATTTTGGCCACAATATTCCGTGCCGTATAGCGTGAATAACCCTGTATATTAAACTAGTTAATTAATTCAGGTAATGTAAAATATAGCAACGCTACATTTAATACTCTCTCAACAAGTGGAATATTAGATTTTGTTTTATGTTTAACCTCTCAATCGCTCTGGCCATTAATCTCATTACCAGCTTCACATGTTTTTGTAGTTTAGTAGGTTTAGTTACTTTGTACTATACTGTATAAATCGAAAACAAATTGTTCTAATGATATGATTATTAAAATTAAAAGATTTAAATTATATCATTCTAACATAAAGTATTAAGTTTAATGAAATAGTTTTAATTCAAAAAAATATATTTTAGAAAAAGTACCCAAATATCTATTCTAGTTATAGTAATCTATTGAAATATTAAATTCGAATGATTTACCTGTGGATGTGAAATAATGGTTTTGATGCTTCTAACTTGTGTAGTGCTGTTTTCTGGAGTATTGAAAAACTGTGTTCCTCCTGCGTATAAAGTCCATTCCTTAAAGTTTATGGCTGTAGAATGAGTTTTGATGTCTGAGATGCAAGCATGGCTAACGATAGCCCATTTTGCTGTTATTAAACTGGCAGTGCACTTGACGTTATGTTTCTTGTTATAAAGCAATGCAACACTAGGCCATTGTGAAGAACCAGCGCTATTACCACCAATGATCCTTGCAGAGGGAGTTTCTAGAGAGGAGTGGCTTCCACATACTAAAAAATAAATTTTACGTAATGCAATGTCCTTCATTCCAAACGTACATTCAGCAAGAAGTAGTTTATAAAATATTCTTATTGAAGAAACATTTAGAAAAATTTACACTAGGAACATAAAAGAAAAAGTAGTTCAATTGGACAAAATAATTTCAATTTTGTTTGTACAATAAGATCATTTAATAATAATTTAATACTTTTTGTTTGTTACTTTTCAATAACAATATTAGATATACCTTAACGTATCGTTGTGCTTTATTTATAGACTTACCAAATTCTTGACACGTTAGAGAAACAATGTTGACGCATTTTTCATCAGTCTTCTCCAATTGAGCAATGATGCTAACGCCAAATTGAGGTTTTAGCTTGAAGGATAATTTTGCTTCAGTTGTGATCTTCAAAAACTCTGTATTGGTAGCTCCAGCATGACCTAAATGTTGGCATACTAAATCGGAGAACGTTGTATTCCAATCATCTCCACAAACCGGATGCCAAGTTCTATTCGAAGCAAGAACCTAATAAAAATATCGTCAATATTTTAGTCTTGTTTATTGATAATTAATATTATACATAATTTGTATAAATTATATACTGACCATCATAAGTAAAAAAAACACCAAGAATTTGTCGCTCAATTTTTATGAAAATTTCAGATAATGCAAAATAATCCACACTAAGAAATGATTAAAATTTCAACAAAAAATGGTAACTTAATCTTTAATTTCAATAATGAGTTGCTCCTCCACGATTTCTGGAGTACTCAACAACTCGCCTAGGCATACTAGAAATCAAATTGTCAATGTCAGCCTGAGGGATTGCATTCCAAGCTTCTTGAATTCGCATCCTAATATCAGGGGTGTGGTGAAAATTGTTCAGTCTTTTGCTAATTGTATCCCACACGTGTTCAATAGGTGGTAGGTCTCGAGAACGAGAAGGCCATGGAAGTAAATCAACATTAGCTAGTTCCAGAATTTTCATAGTAACCCTAGCTGTAGGCGTCTTTGCATTATTCTGTTAGAAATTGGAGGATTTCAACCTTCTCAGACATGTAGCGATTTCCGTTTAATGTTCCTGGAATGAACACAAGAACTCTTATTGAAAATCGATCCCGGACAGCGACCAGCCGAAGAACTCGATCTTCGCGTTCTGTAGTGTTTCTAGGGTGCCCAGGTCGTAATCTCCGCCGTTGTTTCTGTCCCTCAGTTCTTCTACGCGAACATCGAGATATTGTACTGACACTTCTCTGAGCCCGATTACTCTACCGCGTTCAAAATCGCTTAATTGTTGAAATACGCTACGCTGACGGACTCGGGACATCTTTTGATTTAAATGGAGAACCAATTAAGTGATTTGCACGATAAAATTGTAATGTCACTGCTCAGTTAATTTAACAAAATAACAATAAAATTTCTTTCATTTTTTATACTCCAAGGTAAATTCATCACAAAGTTACCATGATTTTTTGTTGACATTTAAATCATTTCTTATTAGCGTGGATTATTTACGTATTACCTGAAATTTTCATAAAAATTGACAGACAAATTCTTGGTGTTCTTTTATTTATGGCAGCCAGTATATTATAAATATGATTAACTTACTTGTAGATAATGATTGTTCTTGTTATTCTCGCCTTCTTCTATTTTGATACAATTCCATTCATCAGAGAAATCTGGACATTGTTCAACACCATCACATCGTTGGTCCAACTGTATACATCCTCCTCCCATTGAGCATTTAAATTGGTCTATGGCACATTCTGAAAATAGTATTTACCAATGAAATAATAAACAGGTTCTTTGCTAAATACACGTTAAACAATTTATATATATATATATATATATATATATATATATATATATATATATATATATATATATATATATATAGCGCCACCCTATATATATATATATATATATATATATATTGAAAAAAGATATTTTATTTTATTTATTTGTGAAAATATGCACTTTATCGTACCTTTAGGTACAAAGTGTTATTGTTTATAAAGATATTGTTTTCTATTAATCTTTATAGGTTCTATTTAATTTTTAATGTTTTATTATTTCAGTAATTCGAAAGAATATTAGCATTGCCACGCTTTATGTGCGCAATTGCAGTAATAGCTTCTATTACTCCAAAGTACTTTTATAACAATCATCCCTGTTACAGACTAAATATATCAGACAAACTTAAATGGATACATCAAGAGGATTCCACTGATCTCTTTCGATCCAAATAATTATCATAATACTAGCGTTTCGTTTTTTTAATATTTTTGAATATTGTGAAAATATATTTTTATTTATTAGAATTAATCTAGAGTTGGATTTCTTACCACACAATTTTTCATCTTCGCCATTTTCACAATCGGATTTACCGTCACACCTCCAACTTGATGGTATGCACGTATCTTGCTCAATGCAACGAAACTCATCATTGTCACACTCCTGTCTGTGACAGTTTTGTTCATCTATTGCTCCCACACACTGTGCCTTATTGTCACACTTCCAAGAAAGAGGTATGCACCTGCCTCCATCGCCACAAGAGAACTCATCGAAATTGCATTTCCAGGATCCTAAAGTTTATAAATATTATTGTAGGATATTTTAATCAAAATAGATAAAAAAGATATAGAAATTCGAAAATGTATGTAAGTAATAATTTTATGTTGTACTTTGACTATTACTTGATTATTACTAGTTATTTTATATTCTAGTCACCTGATAAACCAAAATGTTTCAGAAATGTTAGAAATATTTATAGGTATAGTAATTAATTTGTTTTCATAAAAGCATACTTACCACAATTAAGTTCATCACTTCCATCATTGCAGTTTAGAATGCCATCGCAGACCAAATGTCGTTTCAAACATTGCCCACTCAAACACTAAAATAAAAAATGTTAATGCTTTAACTTTATAAAATCTATAATAAAAATCTGTAATGAAAAAATATTCTAATTAATATAGTTTAGTTTAGTTTAGTTTATTTACTTTACAAGTCCTACAAAAAAAATATACAAAATAAGATGATAAGATTATACAATAAACAAGAAAACTCTAATATATAATTTGTGAATGAATTTATATATTTTTTTATTTTGCCATATTCGGAAAATATCACTATAAATATTTTAATGAATAGACATTTTTACTACTATTATTAAAAAAAACATAACTAATAAATGCAATTTACAAATATGACGGTATGATTATTTTCAGTCACGAGGCCCGTTGCATCGAATTTGGGACCAAATAAGGAATATGAAAAAGAATAAATATAATATTTAATATTTGCAATTGAATTAATTATTATTTTAATTTAAACTTCAAAGAAGTAATAAAAGAGTAGACACATAAACTTAATTTAAGGAACAAATATAATACATTATTGAAAGCTTGCACTTTTAGCGAAAATGAAAGTTTATTATACTATTCATAAAAAACAATAAATATCTCCAGGCTGGCGATTGTCAAATACACAATACACATTATATTTTAATTAGACTAACTTACTTTGAAATTATCCGGGCAACCTTCTTCAACACAACCAGCTTCATCTGAAGCATCAGAGCAATCATCAACCGAATCACACCTGTCACTTCTGGGTATGCAGTAACTACCATCTCTCAAGGAGGTACCATTCAAACATTGAAACTGCCCTGATGGACACCTAGAAAATCCGCTCAAGGAATACCCTTCTGTAACTGGTTTGACATCTTCAAAATTTTCATTAGACTTTGTTTTTGCCTTTTTGTCTATCCAATCTTTCTTATCAGACATATAATTCTTATTCTTTTCAAAGTTCTTAATGTTAGAATCTTCATTTTCAGATGTAGATAAAGGAATACTTGGTTCAAATTTATCAAGAACACTTTGTTCTTCATCGCTAATATCGTTAAGGTTATTAGCATCCTCATTTCGTTTTTGATCTTTTTTCGTTATCTTTTCTTCCACTGGTACTTCGGCAATTAAGGCTTCGTTTTTATCAGCTTCTATTTGCTTGTCATATATAGTTTGAGTTGTAAGTTCAATGGTTGTTTTGTTTAATAAATATGTAGATTCGGTAACCGGTTCTTCCGTTTCTTCAATTACTTCATATTGGTGTACCTTAGTTTCATTTACATTTGGTTTTAAAATTTGCTGTGTAGAATTATGTTCAAGTATTTTCTGTATATCGTGTACTTCAGTTACCCCTTCCTCTTGATCTACTCTTTTTGCAATTTCCACTACTGTTGTATTCATAGGAACCATGTGTATTACTTCTGTTACGGTTGTTATTATTTCTGCGTGAACTGTCGGCATATCTTCAATGTTCAATTCTGTAACATTATCTTCGTTTTTAGCTGGAATATTTGTAGCTATTTCAATGTTCTTATTTTTCATACTATATGTTGTAGTTTCCATTGCGATCAAATCTTCAGTGCTGGTGCTTAAATCTTTAAAGTTTGTTCGTGATTCTACTTCTGTCTTTATTGTTGTAGCATCAATTTCCTCAGGTTTATCTAGGTCACCAAAGAAGTGGTTGCTGTGAATATTATTTAGAATATCAGGGCTAATTGTTGTAGATAGTTCTGCTTTATCTTCAGCAGTTATAATAGGTTTTATCTTTTCAAAATGTTCGTGGGTTTCTTCTTTTGCACGATCGTGTCGAAAGTCATCGTCAGAATGAAGAATGTTTACTAAAGTATCGTTATCAATTTCTGGTAGAAATGGTGACATTACCTCTAAATGGTTGGAATGTTCGTGCGTTGCAGCAGTCAAATTAACTATTTCATTATACTGTTCGGTGTCATGCTCTTCTTCCTTTGTAGTTATTAGATGGTTGATGTGTATACCGTTATTTGTATCAGTTGTAAATTCGGTTTTTTTAATATCTGTTATTGGATTTATTGTTGTTCCTGCATTTGGCTCCATTTCATCATTATTAAAATAAATATGATTTTCTCCCATTGACGTTGTAGTATGAAATACTGAAAATTCAAATACGATGTTATTTAAACTAAGTTTCTTTCTTTGACAATAAAATGCTAAAAATAAATAAATTTAAATAATGAAACTCACCGCTTTCTTTTTTTGTGGCCTTAGATGTTTTATCTTCAGCAAAATTAGTAGACAATGTTGTGGTTTCAGTTTTCTCTTGTATAGTTGTTAATTTACCTTCTGCACTCTTACTATTACTTACTTCATTATTGGGCGTAGTAATTTCTAAAACTGTCTTACTTATATTTTGAATTTTGTCTTCATTCATAGGTACGATGTGTAAGTTAGTCTCATTTTGCATAGTTTGTAAATTGGTCTTATTTTTCCCCATATTATTTAATACATGAGTAGTTTCATGTTCCTCCAGTCCGTTAATCATCGTTGTAAGAGTTACTTCTGTATTAAGTTCATTAGCTTTTTCATCTATTTTTAAATTGTGCATTGTCGATGTATCTTCAGTGTTGTTCATACTTTGTATAAAATCATTATCTAACTTTATTGAATTATTTGTAGTTACATCATCTTCTTTCAGATTATTTTCTCCCAATATACTGGAAGAAGTACTCACTCCTGCAAGAGTTTCATTTTCTTCCCTTTTTTCGTTTGTTAAAATTGTTAAATTATTCTTTTCTAGAATCTGATTTAAATCATAATTAAAAATGGTAGTTTCTTCTATCTTTGGTTTTATAGTAACTCCCTCGTGTGTTGTAGATATTTCTTCTACATTACGATTTATTACTTTAACTTCTTCCTCGTCATCCTTAGGAAATAATATAACATTAGAATCTTCTTGCTCGGGAGGAATAGTAAGAGGCATAATTTCTAAAACATCTGGTGATTCTGTAGGAATAGTCATGGCATCGATATCTGGATACATATGTGAATATTCTTCAACGGTACGTGAACCAATTTTTACTCCGTCATTATTTTGTTTTAATTTTGTCATTTCATCGGTTACTACTTTTATTGTAGTAGCATCTAATGTGACAATTTCATCATTCATATATCTTATAGTAGTTAATTCCAAATTTGGGGTTTCTTCGATTTTAGCAATTATAGTTGTTTCCTCTAGTTTAAAATTTTTATTTTCTAATATTGATATATCTTTACTATCTCCTTTAATGGTAGTTTTATATGAATTATCATTTTTTTCCATTCCATCTTCGGTAGTTATCTCTCGCATAACATCTTCTTCGTCTTTTAGTGTAGTCATTACATCATTCTCTGGTGTACTAGTTAAGTTATCTTCAATAATTAGACGGACTGGCATTTCATTCTCTTGTTTAATAGTTGGTACTCTAGGTTCGGGTTCAATATCGTTTAACTTGCTTTTTCTGGGTGATTGTTCAGATATGTTTTTGTACTCTGTTGAAGATTCAGACATCGTTATATTATGTAAAAGAATGTTATCTTCTAAATGATGTTCGGATTGATCTATCTCAATTTTAGTGTTACTAATTTGGGAATTTGGCTCTGGGGTAGGTTCTGCATCTTTATTAGTATATAACCTATCTTCATCTTTATTTGTCAATATTGTTTTATTTTCTGAAATATTGGCTTCTAATTCTGCCATATTTATTTTTGAATTATTAAAATTAAAATGATGTTCTGGTATAGTATTTTGTTCTGGTTCTCTTTGATTAGACACTTCATCGTTAATTTTTAAATGATCTTGAGTTGTTGTGGGTTCGGGTTCTAAATGTGAAGTAGATTCAGATTCAGGTTGAATCGTAGTAACCAAACTTTCATGTCCTTTTTCTGTACTTTCAGGTATTTCTATCGCTTCTATGTCACCTTCTTTGTTGTATTGTTTTATAGGTTGAGTCTCAAATTCTGCTGTAGATTCTAGTGTTGTGGATTCAGTTTCAGTCAAAGAGGGGTTCTCTAAAATTTGTTCTGATTTATTTATAGACTGTGATTCAGTAGTAATTGCGGCTTCAATTACAGGTTCAAGTTCGGCTACAGTTTTAAGGTTAGTTTTAGGTTCAAGTGTGGGTTCGGGTGTAGGTTCAGCTGCGGGTTCAGATTTGGGTTCAGTCGTGGATTCAGGCTCGGGTTCAGCTGCGGGTTTAGACTCGGGTTCAGCTGCGGGTTCAGGTTCGGGTTCAGCTGTGGGTTCAGCTGTAGGTTCAGCGGCCGGTTCAGCTGCAAATTCAGGTCCCGGTTCAGCTGTGGGTTCATGTTCCGGCTCAGCTACGGGTTCAGGTTCCGGCTCAGCTGCTGGTTCAGGTATCGGCTCAGCTGCGGGATTAGGTTTAATTTCTGCTGTAGGTTCAGGTTCTGGTTCAGCTGCGGGTTCAGGTTCGGGTTCAGCTGCGTGTTCAGATTTAATTTCAGCTGCAGGTTCAGGTTCGGGTTCAGCTGCGGGTTCAGGTTCGGGTTCAGCTGCGGGTTCAGGTTCGGGTTCAGCTGCGGGTTCAGGTTCGGGTTCAGCTGCGGGTTCAGGTTCGGGTTCAGCTGTGGGTTCAGGTTCAGCTGCGGGTTCTGGTTCGGGTTCAGCAGCGGGTTCTGGTTCGGGTATAGCTGCAGGTTCATGTTCATACACAGTTGATGGTTCAGATTCTTGCTGGTCTGCGATTTCTTGTTCATGAACATCCATTGTTTTAGATTCAGGCTCACTTGCGGGTTCAGGGTAAACACTCGACTCACTAACATTGTCAGATATTACATACTGATTAATCTGTTCCATGTGAACATGTTCAAATGGTGCATCTGTCACTTCTTCATCTTGAGTTTGAATCGTAGTTTCATGATTATGTGTGTGATGTACTTCATGTTTATTTTCTGAATTATGTTTATAAATTGAATCTTCTGCTATTTCGTGCTCCATATGATGTTGATGTTTTAAACATTTTTTTCCTGTTTCATCTAAATGCATACCTGCAGGGCATACACACTTAAAGCTCATATTTTGATAATCAAATTCACAGGTATATTCACACTTATTGTTATCAATTTTACACAAATCTATAATACGATCGGCAATAATTTCGTTGCTAGCAATTCTATATTTATCCAAGTGACCCTCATTTTTAAAAAGCATATGATTAAATTTTGCTTTTAGGCTTTCTTCATCGATTGGGTCTCTTGCATCGTGAACTCCTTCTTTAAAACTCCATCCGATTCTATAACGGACTACAACGCTTCCAGGTCTAAAATAATCAAGCATTTTATAAAAAGATGTAATACTAACTTTAATGATATATGAATAAATAACAGTCTAAAATTACTACTCAAAACATATTTTGTTACATATTTTGTTCAGTTAAATAGTAAATTACTCACGTAAATTCCAAAACTTTAACACTTATATCAGCAGAACCATATTTAAGCATATCTTGTGTAAACAAACTTTCCTTTAATCGCCTCTCAAGGACTTCTGCGAGTTCCTTAAACTCAGAACTATTAGGAAATGCGAGTTCCGGTTGAAATTGGAGATTATCAATGATCATTTGTGATTCGAGTGCTCTAGGTACTGCAAGTCATATATGTTCATAATTAATTTAGACGTTTATATTATTGGATTTTGAGTGACGTGGAGAGAAATTTCAATTAATAAAACACATTAGAATTCACTTTTTTCCCAATTTATTTTGTATTTACTAGATGTACATTTCGAGCACGTGTTCATTATCAATAGCTAACTAACTAAGTTAGCACTTAGTGCTCGAAATGTACATCTAATAAATACAAAATAAATTTGAAGAAAGTGAATTCTAACGTGTTTTATTTATTGTAATTTAGACGATTTAAAAGTGTATCAAAGATTTGTTGTGCATGCCATTTTTTGTACCTTGAATTGAACTCGTGTCCGTTGCCAGATTGGGTGGAAGTGTGCTTGATGAGGGTCCTGGGGTATACATCGTATTTCCATCATTCGTTCCAAATATACCACCTGCTGATTTGATTGCAGCGTCTTCTTGGGTCGTGCTACCAAATTGTCGTGCACTCACTTCTTTAATTGGCTCGCCTTCATTGCCAATTATTCCAACTGTAAAATTCAAACATATATTAATAAAAATAAAATACAATATATAGTCGTACATATTTTGTAATTATAATAAAATAAAATGAAGCCAGATAGTCGAGTCATTTTTTTCTAATATTGTAAACATAAATAAAGACAGGTAAATTGAAAATAAATATACCTATATGGGTATGTACTATTTAGTTTTGCGAGTATGGTATGTTACTGACATGTTATATTTTGTGTGTTTTGTTAATTATATTCACAACTTTTCGATTGAATCTCTCTCTCTGTACGCATAAACACTTTAAAAAAGAAAGCAGAGAGACCATCAAAACGTGAATTTAATTTACAAACTACACAGAACAAAATCCGAAACCATTAATTACAACTACAAATATTTGCAAATTTGAAGCAGACTTGTTATCATGCATAAAAATTTACTTTCCGATACTATAAAACAATCTATACAAATAATTTTAAACTTTATGGCGAAGATATTTTACACCACATTAGATATTTAATCAATTTAACTTAAACGTACTAAACAGAGCCATTCATCTTCTACTCCGAGAAGCGATTCGAGACCCTTTCTCTTAGCCCAATTTGACGAGTAAGTTCTCAAATTCTGTCTACTAATAAAATATATATGTCGAAGTATTAGCTAGAGAAGTAGATGTTTCAAAAGTGATTTGTTTCTTGTAGTCTTAATAAGACTCATTTGTTGTAGATTTTACGAAATATTTTCGTGTTTTTTCTAATTATTTCTGTCTAACTCTGAAATAAATTCAGACTTTAGACAATTATTTTAGTTTCAACATTTATAGACAGACTTAAACAAATACAATATATCACTGATATATCTAATACCTAGTACCGCTATCACATAGTAACGGTCGCATCCATCATTATGATTAAAACACATTAAGTACATATTTAATACAACTTTATAATTACACAGTGAGATACAATGGTGTGATTGCTTATTTTCTTTAACCAAAATAACAAATTTTAAAGATTAAAAAGCGTTATTTATTCATTTAATTCATCAATAAATTGCTAATTATTTAATAATTTAAAAATACGAAAATATTCTAAATATTCTACAACGAACTGAAGGATTTTAATATATTTTATTAGTGAATTATTTACTTACGCGCTACTAAAATTCCAACAATTACAGCAGCTGCGACGACCGCTAGACAAATTCCCCAACAGAGACATTTGTTCCTCTTTTTCTTGCTTCGCTTATCCATCGTTATATACAGTTTTTCTCCCCTAGAAAAATAAAAACCATCAAAATTTCCGACAACGTAAACAAAATGAATAAACAAGCAATTGACATGAAGAAAAGAGCACAACCCATACAGCAGAGCTCATTTATCACCAACCAAATATTAATTATATTATTATTATTATGCAGAATGTTAATGGCATTTTGACATTTTCGAAATGCAGCAGCTTATACCAACACCCATTCAGACCAGTCACCGTTTTTTGTTTTGTATTTCTT
This sequence comes from Ontholestes murinus, assembly GCA_963969525.1. Classification (NCBI taxonomy): domain Eukaryota; kingdom Metazoa; phylum Arthropoda; class Insecta; order Coleoptera; family Staphylinidae; genus Ontholestes; species Ontholestes murinus. The sequence continues at coordinate 4,864 of CAXAKX010000483.1, read as the reverse complement.
TTAAAAAATTTAAAAATCTTTTATATATAATTATTTTAGTAGCCCCGGTGGAGAAATGAGAGATGGCAGCATGAAAGAATGTTGGTATATACCGTTGTTGCTCTAGAGCAGTCAACCAGGCAGGGTACTCTAGAATGCCGCGTGCTGGGTTCGTCACTGATAGGCCGCAGTCGTCTATTCCGGCTGTAGCTACTGACTCTGCGAATGTCACACTGTTTCGACCCTTTCGAGACGTACTGATGACATCGCAGACAAAAACACAATAAAAAGCGTTAATTATAGCGGCCGTTTTGAGAATAAAGAGTCGGAGATTCATTCAATGTTCAATGCATAATTTATCATTATTTATTATATAGCCATTATACAGGATTGCTGATATGTATGAAAATGGTTAAATATCTCCTAAAGTAAGATAGCTAGCGAAAAATGTTAACACAAATTTTAGGCTTTTTAAAAAACGTAATAAAGACAAATTAAGTATACAGGATCAGTTAAAAAGTCAGGACGAAACAAACTTGCTTTTTCTTTAATGAAACACCCTGTATATGATTGCATATTTCAATTTATCTAGAAATTCTAAACAAAATTCGTATAGCACACCATATTCATTTTTTTTATAAATTATACAAAAATAGTTTGTCATCAAGTTACCTTTCAAAGGTAAATCACTGTTACAGATTCATGCTTGTAAGTTTTAAAATAGTTTAGTTCCTTTTTGCAGTAAAAACAAAATATTTATTGACATAAGTAAACATATTAGTACCTGCAGGAAAAGAACAACATTTTAATGAGATAGTGCTCGGAATATTTCATAATAATATGTTAATGCCCTTTTAAGTCGTAAATATATAAACAAATCATTCAAAATGTAAGAATCTTTTCGTAAATCTACAAGTCTTATTAACAAAAATAAAGTACCTATTAAAACAATTACTTCCGACCAATATAACGACAGATTTGTCTTTATTGAATTAAACACTATTTTTCTAAGAAAGTTTTAAATATTATATGTGCCATATTGCACTCGCTATTTTGAATTCTGAAAATATAACTTTGATTTAATTTTTAACAACAAAAACAATAATTAATTACATTTTATAGAACTTACCCAGATATAGTTATTTTTTCAAAATTAGTATCTTGAAACTTTATACTTTATATACAAATTAAACAATTTTTTTTAGATTTTAAACAGGTTTTTATTTATTACAAATTAATATAGCATTTCTATGTCTTTCTGGCATAATAATACCCGATTCTATATCCACCAATTATAACATATACATTAGCTAATTGTACACTAAATATCTACAGTTCAAAACAAATACTCCTGTAATATGAGTATATGCTATATTCTAGATATTTGACTTATTGTGGTTAATATAATACTTAATTTAATTATCGTTTGAAGTATAAGATAAGATTTCAAGTTGAAATTAATAGTCATAATTACTTTGTGCGTTATATAAAACAAATAGCACAATAATACAGCATCGGACAAGAGTAGAAAAACATTTTACGAAGTAAAACAGAATCTCTTATATCAATTTTTTAAATATTTTAAAAATTTAATAAACAAATAACTATTAAGTAAAACACGATAGAAATCAATTTACTTATCCTTAAAGTCTTAAGTTTATGTTTATGTTTATGTTTATTAGACTTTAGCTTCTTTCCAAAAAAAGAATTGATTGGCTCGTTATTCGGGTAAAAATGTAAAAATGAAAAAGGGAAAAAACGTAAAAATGTAAATATGAAAATATTATTGGAGTATACATATAATTAAATTTTAGATTGATAAATATCCCTTCATTGTTATTTCTATTATGGCACTTCTAATCAATATTAGATTTCTTCATAGATATGATAAGTTGGAGGTAAAAAGTGATATAGATTAAATTACGGCCGTAGTTTAATTATTTTTTTATTAATAATTTGTGCTTAAGTATTTTTATATTGTAGGATATTTTACTTGTTATCTTTAGATAAACTTAACATCTCTCTGTAACAATACAATACTATTAGTCCAAGTATAAATTTGAAGATATATGTAATGTTATATTTTAAATTTATTAATAATCCTAGTACAGAATTTATATAAGATATATATATTTAGTGTATTAATTGTTAAGCCAAAGGAAGCTCATAATAATTTTGCTTTTATTTATAAGAAAATTCTTTATATCCTAGAGTATTATCCTTATTTATAAATATAAATTATATATTTAGCTAATTTGTATCTGTTGCAATGTAATACTTAATACATTACAATAGAATTATTGCAATAGCAATAGGGGTTTTTATTTTATATAGGTACATTAGATAAAAAACCGTCAAGCAGTTTCCTTTTTTAATTTATAAAATAAAAAACTTGTGCCACGAATAATTTCGAAGGCTACGTTACCATATATAACCCTAATATGGTAACGTAGCCTTCGAACGCATTTACAAAATTAAATTATATGAAAGCCTCAATGTATGCATTATATTATATTTCCTTTGTCCAATTGACACTTGCGACTCTCTCGATTTGATTTCTGTTTTTTAGATACTCAGTTTTTAACCGGACCATTAGAAAACAATAAAGAATCCATCATTATATAAACACTTAAATACCGGTAGTTTTGCAGAAGAAGCTCACCTCATATATTTTCGGTGTTCATTGACCGGTACGAAGTACTCATCATACGGATTACCAATCTCTACTTCAGTTTCTTTTTTTACAGGAATACTGTTAACACCATTTTCGTATGGGCCGGTTACATCTTTTCCGTTTGGCTTTAAATTGATGAGCTCTAAATTAACAGCTTCGGCAGCTTGTTCGTCACCTTTTAAGGGCGACATAAGACTGGTATTTAAATCTCCGTTCGTATGATGTTGTTTCTCGTCTTCGTGAAATCCGGGATTGTCTACTCCCGATACCTGTTTCTTTTTTGGTAACGGCGTAGCCGCGTTTAATAAACTCGTGCTGTTATACTTTTTGCTAAGCTCTTCTAAATTACTATGATTTTCCAGAGTATCGTTGATATTTAAATTCGCCGTAGACATATAATGTGGAAGTTTTGGTGATTTTTCAGATTTGTGGTGATCCGTTTCATCACAATTTACAGGTAAGGTTATTTCGTTCTTGTGGTAGAAATGGTTGTCTTCATTGGATTTTGTTGTTGCTGATGTGCATAAGGGGTCCTCGTGTGTTGTTTCTATGGAAGAGTTATTGTCTTGACCAGATGTTGAATCCTGGGCTGTATCGCTGCCCCCGTAACTACTGTCCGCGTCCATTTTCTGAAAGAAAATTAAAATAGATATAATAGATCTTTTATAGTATGCTTTTTTATGTAATTAATTTGTTATAAATAAAAAATAAAATCTAGTTTTTATCGAATGGAAAATACATGCTTTTCGTGGCCATCTCTATTTAAAATATGTATAATAATAATAATTACCAAGTGTCTTTGAAGTATTAATTGTTAGCTTTATTATAGTGAATATTTATGAATGTATTTGGAGCAAACTGATATTGAATTGATATTATTTAATTTTTATTCAATTGAGTAAATTGATTTATCTACTCCTATTGGCTTATATATATTTATTAATAATCTAGATTAGTAAAAATAATGGTATATATAATTCTATAGCGTGAGTTATGAATCATAACTTACGCTATGAATTATAACTCACTGTTATCTATCAGGTTGTCATGTGTTTTTGTCTGAATCTATATTTTCAAGTAAGCTGAAAATTGACAAATGTCAAAAAAATTGGGATACAATTAATGGTGCTTTAGAGTGACGGGGCGATACTTTAAAAGAACAAGCTCATTTACACACCCACAAATACACAAATAACACATGTATATAAGGTAAATAAAACACTTGTTTGCTTTTAAAGTCGGACCTGCGACATATATTTCGCCACACAGAGGCTTCATCAGGCAGATGATTAATGATTAATAATCTGCCTGATGAAACCACTGTGTGGCGAAACATATGTCGCAGTTCCGACATTAAAATCAGTGAAATTACAAAACAAGTGTTTTATTTACCTTAAATATTTATGCATATAATGGACTACTACTAATGTTGAATGGCAATGGGGAGGATGCGGAAGGTATGGGAGGAAGTGTTAGGGGGAAATATGAACATGAAGCTAGTGTGGTGGGATGCCTGTATAAGAGCGATAATGATGTATGCATCAGAAGTATGGGGAGTGTCTGGACATGAAAGTGTGGAAAAAGTACTCCTGCAATACTTAAAAATTATATTAGGGAGTAGAGCGAACAACACCAAGTTATGTGGTATTGCAGGAGTGTCAAAGAATGTCTGTGGAATGGGAGTCAGCGAGGAAAGTAGTAAAGTATGAGAGAAAGATAGGTATGTTAGGAGATGAAAGGTTGGTAAAGGAGGCATGGGGTGTTTGTTATAAGGAATGGCGGATGAATGCTAAAGGAGCAGGATGGATGAGAGAGAGAGAGAGTCTTTGTACAAGAGAGTCGGGTGGTCGTGCCAATTGGTGGATCGGAAAATAGCGTTGAGGGAAAAGCTTGAGATAGAGTATGCGATAAGGGCGAAGGATATCGAGTTGTATTTGCAAAGAATAGAGACGAGCAGCTCGAGCCCTAAGTATAAAGAGATCCAAGTATTTAATTGGCCTTCCACCTATTTGCGAGATTTTCAAAGGAGGACGCACGGCTACTTGCACGGTTTAGATGTGGAAATGAGGAAAGAGGAAGTAAGGTGTGGATGGAGGAAGAGTAGATGAAATGTGTGTTTTGTGGAATTGGGAAGGATGTATGGGAGCACTGGATGTGGGAATGTATGGGATTACAGGGAACGCTTGAGATAAATGGTAAAGGTCGAAAGAG
>CAXAKX010000482.1:0-72752 GCA_963969525.1 Ontholestes murinus | reverse complement strand
ATGATTTCTTAAATTCTAATCATATGTTTTGCAAGTTGTTTTCAAAATTATTACCGAACGTTTGTAATTTATGTAAAGGGTACATATAAAATAACAAATTGGTTAAATGTAATTCTTATTAGACTCTCGTGTATGTTTTATAGATCATAGAGAAGATCAAAGCTACCCACCCACCTTATATTTACCTACAAACTTAGACTAGAAAACTATTTGTGGTTGTGAAAATTTTAAATCTCGTATTTTGAAAGTTTTTCAAAATTGAAAGCGACTGTTTGTAATCAATATATTCTATATATGTAGGGTGGGTGGGTGGCCTCTATCCCACCATTTAACCTATAAAACATAAGGAAAATTTAATTTAATTCCTGATGCGATAAATATTAGCGATGCATGAATGTTCCAATTAAATTATTAATTTTGTATAATCTAAATTCTATTAGACCTACGTGTATGTTTTTGAGGTTGGAATGTGGGATAGAGGCCACCTACCCACCCTACATAAATATGGAAAATTCAACTAAAACACTGCCAGTGGTTTTTTTAAATACTAATCACATATTTGGAAATTGTCTACAGAATTATTATTGTAACTTATCTAAAAGGTACATGCAAGTTAACAAATTGGTTAAATGTAGATCTTATTAAATTCTCGTGTATGTTCAAGAGATTGTAGGATGGCCACCCACCCACCTTACATAAACAAACAAACGTAGACTAGAAAGATATCTGTGTGTTTTCGAAAAATTTTAATCTTATATTTTAGAAGTTTTTCAAAATGAAAGGCGATTATTTGTAATTATTGTCATGTATATATGTAGGGTGGGTGGGTGGCCTCTATCCAATCATCCAAACTGTAAAATATACGCGAAGATTTTGCTAAATTTCTGATGTTATTAATATTAGTGATATAATTTAAATTCTATTATATCTACTTGATGTTTAAGGGTAGGACAGAGGGCACCCACCCACTATACATATATATGCAAACTTCAACTAAAAAACTGTCTGTGCTTTTTTAAATTCTAGTCACATATTTTCCAGTGCTGTGTGAAATGTCAAAAAATCAACTACTCACGTAATTAATGATGAAAACCAAACATAACATTTATATTTCTTCACCTGAAGAAGCTACAGTCTAGCGAAACAATTGTAGTGAGTAAAATAAAAAGTTGAAAATCATCAATAGTTTACTATTATTATTATATTAAGCAAACATAACACTTCAAAATTAAATCCAACAAATTTCGTCAGAGACGTTTTACCAAGAACAAGCAGTAACAATTTTGCAAATTTGGAAACAACTTTTGACTGGTCAGCAGTCTACAAATTACAGTCAACGCCATGCAACAGGACACCGAAAGCAAAGAAGTGGTCATAGCAAGCTTGTCTAAAGAAAAGGAACAGATCACCGTCGACCTGAAGAAACAAAAACGGTACAACGTCAATCTCAAGCAGCAACTGGAGGACGAACGCTGCTACTACCACAAATAAAAAGAATAATTCTGCCAGAAAATTAACACCGTTAAAAAGATCAAGGAGCAGAAATGTTCCAGCAAAGAATCGACAGTTAGGGACTTCAACGAAAACAAAATCGACTTGAGCAAGGCGAAGTCAACTACAATTCAAGCGTTAAATTTATGAGGATGAAAAAACAAAGTCGTGTTTGAAACAACAACTGGCGAACATGAAGGAGCTACACGATTCCTATTTTCAGGAACTTCTGATGAAAGTGGAGGCGATTAAAAAAGAACTAGATGGCGTTGTTAACGAGCAGTTCACTAAATCGATTCCTCCAAAGAGTACGAAGCACTTACAAACTACACATAGAACTCAAGAAACAGCAAATGCTACAATTAGAGAACGAATCCAACAGCAAACTAAAATTCATCCGTAGATCAACAAACGTAGCGACAGCATTTCAACCTGTAAAACATAAACAAATATTTTACTTAAGTCCTAATGCGATGAATATTAGTAATCCAAGAAATTTTCAATTAAATTAATAATTTTGTATAATCTATACTATATCAGTCTTACGTATATATGTTTGAGGTTGGAGGGTGGAATAGAGGCCACCCACCCACCCTACATATATATGCAAACTTCAACTAAAAAACTGTTGGTGATTTTTGAAATTCTAATCACATATTTTGGAAGTTGTTTTCAAAATTATTATCGAAAGTATCCAATTTATGTAAATGGTACATTTTAGATAATAAATTGGTCAAATGTAGATCTTAGTAGACCCTTCTGTATGTTTTATAGATTGTAGCATATATCAATAGCCACCCACCTTCCTTAAAAATAAATTTAAATTTGAAGTCTATCTATAATTTTGTAAATTATTAATCTCATATTTTAAAAGATTTTCAAAATTAAAAACGATTGTTTGTAGTTAATGTATTATACTACATTACATGTAGGGTGGGTTGGTGGCCTCTATCCCACCCTCCAACCTGTAAAACATACGCAAAGACTTAATTAAATTCCTGATGTGATTATTACTAGTGATGGAAGAATTTTTCAATTAAATTACTAATTTTCTATAATTTAAGTTCTATTAGACCTACGTGTATATTTTTGAGGTTGGAGGGTGGGATAGAGAATAACCACCCACCCTACCTAAATAAGCAATCTTCAACTAAAAAACTGTCTATGGGTTTTTTTTATTTCTAATCACACATTTTAAAGATAGTCTTCAAAATTATTATCGAAAGTTTGTAATTTATGTAGAGGGTAAATATAAAATAAGAGAAATTGATCAAATCCTATTAAATCTTCGCGTGACTTTTATAAATTGATAGGTGGGTCAAAGGACACCCACCCACCTTAAATTTACATACAAACTTGGACTAGAATCTGTGTGTGGTTTTTCGAAAATTTTTAATTTCTATTTTGGAAGCTTTTTAAAATTAAAAACGATTGTTTATAATTAATATTCTATATATGTAGGGTGGGTGGTTGGCCTCTATCCCACCCTCCAACCTGTAAAACATACGCGAAGGTTTTACTGAACTGCTAATATAATTAATATTAGTGATGCAAGGATTTTTCAATAAAATTGTTAATCTTATATAATCTAAATTCTATTAAACCTACGTGTATATTTTTGGGGTTGGAAGGTAAAATAGAGGCCACCCACCCACCCTACATAAATATGCTTCAACTGAAAAACTGTCTATGTTTTTTTAAATTCTAATCACATATTTTGAAAGTTGTTTTCAAAATTGTTATCGAAAGTTTGTAATTGATGTAACAAGTTCATGAAACTAAAATCTTATTAGACTCTCGTATATATTTTATATACTGTAGGGTATATCACAGGCCACACACCCACCTTACAGAAACAAACAAATGTAGACTAGAAATTTATCTGTGGTGTTTATAAATTTGTAATCTCTCTTTTGAAAGTAAAGCAATTGTTTGTAATTAATGTTTTGTACATATGTAGGATGGATCAAATGCCACCCACCCATGTTATATAAATAAACAAACAATTTGTAAATTTTTAATCTCATATTTTGTTTTTCTTTTGTATGCATTTTTAAATTCTAATCACATATTTTGGAAGTTGTTTTCAAAATTAGTAGTTTCCAGTTTCCAATTTATGTAAATAGTACATTTAAAATAATAAATTGGTCAAATGTAGATCTCATTAGACCAGCGTGTATGTTTTATAGATTGTAGGGTAGATCAATAGCCACCCACCTTACTTAAAAACAAACTTAGACTACCTGTGGACTTATCTGTGGTTTTTGAAAATTTTTAAACTCATATTTTGGAAGTTTTTCAAAATTTAAAAACGATTATTTGTAGTTAATGTATTGTACATATGTAGGGTGGGTGGGTGGCCTCTATCCCACCTTTAAAACATAAATGCAAATGTTTAACTTAATTACTTATGTGATTATTACTAGTAATGCAAATTATTTACAATTAAATTATCCATTTTGTATAATGAAAATTCTATTAGATCTACGTGTATATTTTTGAAGTTGCAGGGTGTGATAGGGGAAACCCACCCACCCTACATAAATATGCAATCTTCAACTAAAATACTGTCTGAGAATTTTAATATTTTAATCACAATTTTTGGAAGTTGTTTTCAAAATTATTATCGAAAGTTTGTAATTGATGTAAAAGGTATATGTAAGATGAGAAAATTTTATTAAACCCTCGTGTACGTTTTATAAATGATTGGGTGTGTCAAAGTCCACCCATCCACTTTAAATTTACGTACAAACTAAGACTAGAAATCTAGCTGTGGTTTTTCGAAAATTTTTAATCTCCTAGTTTGTAAGTTTTTCAAAATTAAAGCGATTGTTTGTGATTAATGTATTATATATATGTAGGGTGGGTGGGTGGCCTCTATCCCACCTTCCAATCAGTAAAACAACATCAAAAATTATTGGAAAAATTTGTATGAATAAATCTAAAAATTGCACTTATTTTATGTTTATTTAAATTTTACAACTTTTAACTAAAACCCTGGTTATGTTTTACTGATTGGAGGGTGGTATAGAGGCCACCCAACCACCCTTCACATACATGATAACTTTAATTACTATTTGTTGATGGATTATTCATCTTATTTACATTCCCTATAAAATATTTTTGGGTAAAGCTCATAGTTTTCGAGGAATATATAGGGAGAGTATTTTGATGGCCACAACACCACTTTTCCTTCTATTGTACCATTCAGAATGAGGTTTAGGAATTCGTTACTAAGTTCTGTGCATAGATTTCCAAGGTATTCCAATTATCAGCGTTTACCTATCTGTAATTGTCAGTGGCCTATTCTAGAAAGTATTTCTTCTTACGAAGAGCAACGAAGCAAAGACATAGAAAATAGTTTCTTGATTAAAATTAATTGAATAATATTTGATTATTATTAGCCTATTTTTGGTTTGAGTTTATGTGAAGTGTTTTGTAAATGAAAATAATACACACAAATAATATGTTTAAACAAGTGAAATAAGGAATAAAACTGTGTATTATTTTCATTTATTATTAGCCTAGTTGTTGAAAAGAAAAGTCTATAGAACTTAGTACAAATACACCATCACCATTGTAGGAAATAACCAACTACATAGAGAAACGTAAATTGTGTAAAGAATATAATAATGTTTGTAATAATATTTCTAACTTAACTTTATAGATGTTCAATAATTTTTGTCCAAAGAAGCAGGAAGTGTAAATATTTCTGCGCGCGCATAAATTTCTATCCCGGCTACGATTTTAACGAGACTGTCGATTTAACGCCGACGTTTCCAATCAGATTATTACCGATTAAAACCTACGATACGTATTAGAGGGGTGAGGGGAAGGGGAGGGTCATTGGAATGTTTATTTGCGGCGGCTTTTATCGTGTTTATAAATTGAAACGGCGATAACGATGCGAGTGTGTGTTTAAAATGTAATGATAAATACATCGGTCGGTAATGTGAAACCTCTATAAATTTTATTAATTAAAATACACATATTATAATAAGTAAGATTTAAAAATAAATAAAACACTTTTCACTTTACTTTACTTTACTTTCTGATTTTTTTCAAACATAAACTTTATGTTTATATTGATAATTATGTTTATATTTGATAATGATCAGTTTATGATCGAAACTATAGTCACAGTCAATTAATATCTACTGGTAAAAGAAAGTGAAAAGTGTTTTATTTATTTTTTATCAAAATGTACTACCAAGTAAACGCCGACAAGATTCAAGAATTCCTTAAGATGCATTCGTTTCACTTGCTAATTAAATAATGCTTTACAAAATGTGAAAAGTAAAGTGTTTTTCGTCAGAATCTGTAATTTAATGTGTAAGTCACTCTTAACTTCTGAAATTTATATCAATAATCAAATTTTTTATTAAGAAAATATGTTTATATTTTATAATATACATTTTTTTTTGTTAGTACATTAAATCTTCCATACTTACATCTATAGTAAAAAGGAACTATTTAGACGGACACAAGTTGCAATGTTTATTTGTAAACGGCCGGCGATTAATTATCAATAAAATGTCTGAAAACGTTGGGAAATATGCAAATCGGCCTTATGAATATAAATTAAATAATTACGAGCGGCGACTTAAATCTTAATCAGGGACAGGCTAATTATTTTATACCATTTCGTATATATTTATTGCGTTCGCGGTGTACTTTTAATTCGCCGCAAATTAAACGCGATGTCTTTTAATTACCGAACGTATAAATCACGCATTCGCAGCTACGTACGGATAAAATACGCGGGAGCCACTTTTATTGCCCTCGTAATTAATAAGCGATACACCGATTACGAAAATTCGCAGCGTAAATACGGTATAATTAATAAGGATTTCATTTAATTTAATTGCACTTTATAAGTTCATAAAAAATTTATTTCACAGCAAGGTGTCCCACAAGGTTCCCCTCTATCACCACTTCTTTATAACATTTTCGTCTATAATTCAAATATACTTTATTCTTTATTCTCTCTTAATTTAACAAAAATAATACACAGGAAATATAGTGCGTCATAAAGAAAAACAATATATAATCAAATCACATCAAGAATTAAGTTAAACTTTTGCGTATGTTTTACAGGTTGGAGGGTGTGATAGAGGCCACCCACCCACCCTACATATATACAATACATTAATTACAAACAATCGCTTTTTAATTAAAAAAACATCCAAAATATGAGAATAGAATTTAAGAAAGCACAGAGAGTTTCTTAGTTGAAGTTTGCATATTAATGTAGGGTGGGTGTGTGGCCTCTATCCCACCCTCCAATCAGTAAAACATAAGCGAGGGTTTTAATTAAAAATTGTAAAATTTAAATAAACACAAAATAATTGCAATTTTTGGATTTATTCATACAAATGGGATAGAGACCAAACATTAACATTTGAACAATCTTAACTGATCTTAACTGATTTTAAATGATTTAAAACAATCTTCAATAATCTCGAGCAATCTTAAATTATTTAGAATGATTTTGAACAATCTCTCTTTAATAATCTTGAATGATCTCGAATGATGACGATTTTAAATTATTTTGAACGACCTCAAACAACCTTGAACGATCTCAAATGCTCTTGAATAATCTTGAATGATTTTTCAAATGATCTTGAATGATCTCTAATGATTTCTAATAATTTGAAACGATCGTAAATGATCCAGAATAATCTTGAATTATTTTTATCTCAAATATTCTTGAATAATCTTTAAAACAATTTCGAATATTTTCGAATGACCTTGAATAATCACAAACGATTTTAAATGCTTTTGAACGATCTCGAATAATCTTGAACGATTTCAAATAGTCTAAAATGATCTTGAACGACTTCGAATAATTTTGAACGATCTTGAACGATTTTTAATAATCATGAATGATCTTGAACATCATTCGAGATTGATGCTGAATGATCTTAATTAATCCTAAATAATTTAGAATAATCTTGAACGATGTCGAATGCTCTTGAATGATCGATTTTAAATAATCTTGAATTATCTTGAATGATATCGAACGATTTAAAATGATCCTAATGATCCTAACTGATCTTGAATATTTTTGAATGATCTCGACTGATCTAAATACTGTTTAATAATAATAATAATAATAATAATATTTGTTCTTGAACGATCTAAAATGATTTTAAATCATTTTAAACGATTTTGAATAATCTTGAATGACCTTGAACGATCTCGAGTTATCTTGCAAGATCACGAATAGTTTTTATTTTCAAATGCTCTTGAACGATCTCGAATGATCTTGGACGATTCCAAATAATCCTGTACGATCACAAATAATCTTGAATGAACATAAACGATTTCGAATGATATTAAAGGATTTTGAATGATCTCAAATGATCTGGAACGATCTCAAGTGATTCTAAATAATTAATAATAATTTAACTATTGTAAATTACGTTGAATAATCTCGAGTTAATGATCTTGAACGATTTCGCATGATTTTGAACGATTTTGAATGATCTCGAATCATTTTGAACGATCTCGAATAATCTTGAACAATTTTCAATTATGTTAAATGTTCTTAAATAATTTTAAAATATTTTAAAAAATTTCGAATTATCTTGAACGAGGTTGAAAGATCTTGAACGTTCCTGATTGCTTTCGAATGATGTTTAACGATCTCGAATAATCTTAAATGAACTCCAATAGCCTTGAATAATTTTAACAAGTTCGGATATTTTCGAATTGTCCTAACTGATCTTAAATGATCTCGAATGATATTGAACGATCTCGAATAATCTTGAATGACCTTATTAAATTTTAATTTATTTAATCTCTATCTATCATGCATCTTGAATAATCTTGAATGATTATAAATAATCTTAAATGATCCTAAATGATCTTGAATGATCTCGAATTATCTTAAGCGATTTTAAATTATCCTGAATGATCTTGAACTATCTCGAATGATCTCGAACGATTTAGAATGATCCTAATGATCCTAACTGATCTTGAACGATCTCGAATAATTTTCAACAATCTTAAATGATCTCAAGTGATCTAAATACAGTTCAATAATAATAATAATAATAATAATAACGTTTGATTTAGAACGATCTCAAACGGTTTTGAATAATCTTGAATGATCTTGAACGATTTCGAGTTATCTTGCAAGATCACGAATAGTTTTTATTTTCAAAAGCTCTTGAACGATTTCGAACGATCTTGGACGATTCCAAATAATCCTGAACAATCTCAAATAATCTTGAATGAACATAAACGATTTCGAATGATATTAAAGGATTTTGAATGATCTTGAATGATCTGGAACGATCTCAAGTGATTTTAAATAATCTTCAACTATTGTAAACGACCTTGAACAATCTCGAGTGAATGATCTTGAGCGATGTCGAATGATTTTAAACGATTTTGAATGATCTCGAATCATTTTGAACGATCTCGAATGATCTGAAACAATTTCCAATTATGTTAAATGTTCTTGAGTAATTTTAAATAGATTTTGAAAGATTTTGAATTATCTTGAACAATTTTGAAAGATCTTGAACGTTCTTGATTGCTCTCAAATGATCTTTAACGATCTCGAATAATCTTAAACGACCTCCAATAGCCTTGAATAATTTTAACAAGTTCGGATATTTTCGAATTATCTTGAATAATCACAAATGATCTTAAATGCTTTTGAACGATCTTAAATAAACTTGAACGATTTCAAATAATCTAAAATTATCTTGATCGACTTCCAATGATCTTGAACGATTTTCAATAATCACGAATGATATTAAATAATAATAATTGATGTTGAAGGATCTTGAATAATCCTAAATGATTTAGAATTATTTAGAATTATCTTCAATAATCTTGAACGATGTCGAATGCTCTTTAATGATCTTGAACGATCTCGAATAAGCTCTAATATTGAACTATCTCAAATGATCTTAATTGATCTTGAATGATCTCGAATGATATTGAACGATCTCGAATAATCTTGAATGATACTGTCTTAATAAATTTTAATTTATTTAATCTGTATCTATCATGCATCTTGAACGATTTTGAATGATCCTGAACTATCTCGAATGATTTTAAATAATCTTAAATGATCCCAAATGATTTTGAATGATCTCGAATTATCTTAAACGATTTTAAATAATCCTGAATGATCTTGAACTATCTCGAATGATCTTAAGCGATTTAGAATGATCCTAATGATCCTAACTGATCTTGATTTGTTGAATTTTGAATGATCTCGAGTAATCTAAATACTGTTTAATAATAATAATAATAATAATAATGTTTGATCTTGAACGATCTCAAATAATTTTAAATAATCTTAAACGATTTTGAATAATCTTGAATGATCTCGAGTTATCTTGCAAGATCACGAATAGTCTTTGAAAATTTCGAACATTTTCGAATGCTCAAATAACCTCGAATCATCATAAAGGATTTCGAATGATATTAAAGTATTTTGAATGATCTCAAATGATCTGGAACGATCTCAAGTGATTTAAAATAATCTTTAAGTATTGTAAATGACCTTGAACAATCTCGAGTGAATGTTCTTAAACGATTTCGAACGATTTTGAATGATATCAAGTCATTTTGAACTATTTGAAATAATCTAAAACAATTTCCAATTATGTTAAATGTTTTTGAATAATTTTAAATAGATTTTAAAAGATTTCTAATTATCTTGATCGATTTAAAAAAAATCTTGATCGTTTCTGATTTCTCTCGAATGATCTTTAATGATCTCGAATAATCTTAAAAGAACTCCAATAGCCTTGAACAATTTTGACAAGTTCGGAAATTTTCGAATGATCTTAAACGATCTTAAATGATTTGGAATGATCTCGAGTGACCTTGTACTGTTTCTCTCCATGTTGACAGTGCTGTGGTTTAAAATGACCTCAAATGATCTTAACTGATCTTGAACAAACTCGAATAATCTTGTCTTATTAAGTTTGAATTTATTTAATCTGTATCTATCATGCATCTTAATAATAATAATAATTTATTTAACGGGAAATTTCCATTGATCTTGAACGATCTTGAATGATCCTAAACGATATCGAATGATTTTAAAAAATATGAAACGATTCTAAATGATCTTGAATGATCTCGAATTATCTTAAACTATTTTCAATAATACTGAATGATCTTTGAACTATCTTGAATGATCTCGAATGATTTAGAATGATCCTAACTGATCTTGAACGATCTTGAATAATTTTCAATGATCTCGAGTGATCTAAATACTGTTTAATAATAATAATAATAATAATAATAATAATAATAATGTTTGATATTGAACGATCTCAAATGATTTTAAATAATCTTAAACGATTTTAAATAATCTTAAATGATCTTGAATGATCTCAAGTTATCTTGCAAGATCACGAAGAGTCTTTGAAAATTTCGAATATTTTCGAATGCTCTTGAACGATATCGAACGATCTTGGACGATTCCGAATAATCCTGAGCCATCTCAAATAATCTTAAATGATCATAAACGATTTCGAATAATATTAAAGGATTTTGAATGATCTCGAATGATCTGGAACGATCTCAAGTGTTTTTAAATATTGCAAATGACCTTGAACAATCTCGAGTGAATGATCTTGAACGATTTTGAATTATTTTAAACGACTTTGAATGATCTCAAATGATCTCGAATGATCTTAAACAATTTCCAATTATGTTAAATATTCTTGAATAATTTCAAACATATTTTGAATGATTTGGAATTATCTTGAACGATTTTGAAAGTTCTTGAACGTTCTTGATTGTTCTCGAATGATCTTTAATGATCTCAAATAATCTACGATCTAACGATCTCCAATAGCCTTGAATAATTTTAACAATTTCGGATATTTTCGAATGATTTTAAACGATCTTAATAATAATAATAATAATAATAATAATAATTTATTTCCCAACAGAAAACATCTAATTACAGGGAAAAGTTATTTTAAAATTACAAAAGAGTGCAACATTATATGATCTTGAATGATTTGGATTGATCTCGAGTGATCTTGAACTATTTCTCTCCATGTTGACAATGCCGTGGTTTAGAGAAATTAAAGTCGAGATAATAGAGGAAGTTAAACTCTATAATATATTATATATAAGAAAAAACCAAAACCAAAACCAAAACTTAATTTATTTTCAAGAAATAAGAGTATAATCATGAATGATCTCGAAAGATTTTAAATAATCTAAAAGGATCGTAAATAATCTTGAACGATCTTTACTTTGATTATGATCGATCTCTAATTATCTTAATTTAACGAACTCGAATAATCTTGATGATTTTGAACGATTTCGAATATATTCGTATGATCTTAAGTGATTTTAAAAGTTCTAGAACGATCGCAAATATTCTTGAATCCTAATCGAATGAATTTAAACGATCTCGAATAATTTTGAATGATTTTCAACGAACTCGAATGCTATTGAATGATCTTGAACGATTTCGAATGTTCATGAATAATTTTAACAATTTTGAATATTTTTGAATGATCATGAACGATCTTGAATAATCTTGAACGATCTTCACCGATTTTGATGGATCTATAATAATCTTAAACGATTTTAAATGATCCCGAACGATTTAGAATAATTTCAAATAAACTTTACCGATTACTCGAACTCGAATAATATTGAACCATCCTGAATGATCTTGAACGACCTGAAACGATCTTGGACGATCTCAAATGCTCTTGAATGATATTGAATGATGTCGAATACTCTCAAATGATATTAATCGATCTTAACTCTGATCGCAAATAATTTTGAACAATCTCGAATAATCTTGAGTAATCTTAAATGATCTTGAACAAACTTAAATGATTTTGACGACCTTTAATGATTTTAAACGATCTCTAATAATTTGAAATGATATTGAACGAGCTCGAATGGTTTTAAATAATTTTAAACAATCTTAAATGATCTTGAATCATCAATATGGGTTGGTGGGTGTCCTCTAAGCCACCCTCCAATCAGTGAAACATAAGCGAGGGTTTTGATGAAAACTTGTAAAATTTAAATAAACATAAAATAATTGCAATTTTTAGATATTTATTTATACAAATTTTTTATATAATATTTGATGATGTTTTACTGATTGGAGGGTGGGATAGAGGCCGCCCACCCACCCTACATATACAAATAAATTTTAATTACTGATCGTCACGCAGTTTGGAGTAAAGTTAAATACAAAACTTTTCGAATAAAAGATAATAACATTTTTGAGTGAGGAAATTAATAAAATGTTTATACATGATGGGTGGGCAGACTTTAAATCTAAATTAAATATTATTAGGTATGGAACGTCATATATATTATAACTTAAATGTTGATTTTGTTTAATTTTTTATTACATAAAGAGTTAGATGGTTTTTATCAGCAAAATCATCAACAGTTAGCAATTAATGTTATCATGTATATGTAGGGTGGGTGGGTGGCCTCTATCCCACCCTTCAACCAGTAAAACATAAGCGAGGGTTTTAATTAAAAGTTGTAAAATTTAAATAAACACATAATAATTGTAATTTTTAGATATTTATTCATACAAATTTTGCAAATAAATTTTTGAAGATGTTTTACTGATTGGATCTGTTGGAGAATTGTGTTTAATCTTTATAAAAATAAGCGTTTACGTTTATATTTATAGTTGAAAAAGTGAATTATTTATTAGTTAGAGTTGATAATATTCAAGCGTGACAAATTGTGTAGTAAATTGGTAGAAAATGAAATGTATTTCACAAAGAGCCCGGCACGTAAATAATGTCCGTGGTGTGACCGGTAGCCATATATATTAATAATTTCGAGGGACGTATTTATGGCCCCGCGGAGCTCACGAACGCGACAAGGGGGCACCTGATACACCTGATACACACGACCGGTAGGCATCCGTGGGTTTCCTAAGTGTCAGATAATTACAGAATTATTACCACCTATTTGCATATTAAAATCTAATCATACATTTTTTTGTAGCTAAATTTTGAAATCGAATGATTTCATACATTCTACACAGTGGCAGATTTATTGTGTAAATCAATTGGATTTTTTGCCTTATTGGGACGGCACGGTACACCGTTCCCTGTAATTTTGTCCCATCGTGTATTAAGAAATTTCACATAAATTACATTTATCTGATGGCCGCGATTTTAATTATATTTTAATCAAGGGTCCATTTTTGGGTGGCTTTAATTATATTTCCACGGGTCGTTTAGATTTAAATAGCTCACTTTAACAGCACGTGGATGATTGAAACGACCAAACAGATTTATTAAAGGAGATAAATCCATTTTTACGACCGGACCGAATTGAAAAAAAAATACGTTACCTACACGATGATAATGATACTAATCTGTGTACGACGGAAGAGATAATGTTGAGTAGCAACGCGATATCCTCGTAAAGATAAAAAATTAATATTTATTAAACATTCTTCTTCATTACTTTAACATGAAGAAAAGTGCTACCGAAAGTCATCGTATTTTAGTAGAGGTTTATGGTGATCATGCTCTTTCTGAACGTGCCAGAAGTGATTTGCGCGGTTTAAAAGTGGCGATTTCAACTTAGAAGACGATGAACGACCCGGACAGCCAAAAAGGTTTGAAGATGAAGAATTTGAGGCATTGCTTGATGAAGATGCGTGCCAAATGCAAAAATATCTTGCAAAATCATTGGGAGTTGATCAAGCAATCATTTCCAGACGTTTAAAAGCATCGGGATTCATCCAAAAGCTTGGGAATTGGGTGCCGTATGAATTAAAGCCAAGCCGATTCTGCATGTCGGAAATGTTGCTTCAACGCCACAAAAAGAAGTCATTTTTGCATCGGATTGTCACTGGTGATGAAAAATGGATTCATTACGATAACCCCAAGCGCAAGAAATCGTATGTGAAGCCTGGCCAGCCATCAACATCCACGGCAAAACCGAATATCCATGGCGACAAGGTAATGCTCTGTATTTGGTGGGATCAGAAGGGTGTGTTGTATTATGAGCTGTTGAAATCAGGTCAGTCGATCAAAATCGAACAGAATTAATTCGTTTGAAGAGATCGATTGCGGAAAAACGACCAGAATATGCAACCAGACACGAATCCATAATTTTCATCATGACAACGCTTGGCCACATGTTTCAAGACCGGTTCAAAACTATTTGAAAAACAGTGGGTGGAAAGTTCTACCTCACCCGCCTTATAGCCCAGACATAGCCCCTTCTAAATACTACTTGTTCAGATCAATTCAGAATGCCCTCACCGGAATACGCTTCACTTCAGAACAGGGTATCAAAAATTGGCTCGATTCATTCTTCACCATCAAGCCGGAGAAGTTCTTTTGAGATGGAATCCACAAACTGCCAGAAAGATGGGCAAATGTTGTAGCTTCCGATGGACAATACTTTGGTCATTGAGTATATAACCATTTTTTTCCCAATAAAGCCTTAATTTTCGAATGCATACTCGATTAATAATAAACATTAAACTATGTGTTTCTGCCATTAAAATTGATTAATTTTCTTTGTAATTTAAGGTAATAAAACTCTATCCGAATGGAATTTTTTAAATGAAGACAATTTACCATAAAAGTGTTGGGCTTAATTATACACACACAAATACTCAATTAATTTTTTGATGCAATAAATTTTTCCGAATTAATATTTATACATCATCATTAAATAAGACAGATGCCCTTTGGGTGGAAACGGAATTAGATATTATTATTATTATCATTATTAACTGACAATCTGTAGAAGGGCAGTCGATCCATTTATTTTAATGCAAATGCGTGGTCGTAAAAGTGCCGCAACAAATTGGACGGTTTCGTTGGTGGCCCGCGGCTCCCTTTCGAAAAAAAAAGGAACAGAAGAGAAGAAGGTAGGATTTTAGCACCCCCGCACCTGCCTTTTAACCAACCCCTCTAAACGTGAAAACAAAACGTAAATGGAATGGGTAAAGACGTGGTGGCAGCAAATAACATTCAAATTTAATGGATTAGTCCCTGTCTAATCACTGGCGTTAATCTAAATTATTATTATTAGGAGTGGTTGTTTTTTTTTTTTAAAGTATTTGGCCGTTTCCGTCCTAATTAATACATTTCTGTTTGCATTAACATTGGTAATTAATTTTCAAACGAGATGTAATTCATTTCTTCGCGGAAATGTGTTGAGCTTAAAATAATAATAGGGCAAAAAGTGGGCAGATGTAAATTAATGTATTCGATTGTTTCCACAGTACAAAACAAAATGAAAATATACACCGTGGTGTATTATTTACGTGCGTAATTGAGTGTGTTTTATATTTTCCGTGATGCGGAAAGGAAAAAAGCCGTCCCATTCGCGTTAATCCAGTTGGAACGCCTCACCTCGTCCAATTAGAGGGCAACATTTAGAGCCCTGGGGCAGACCCTACCAGTTATACGCGGAGGGTGCGTGTACAATTTTTTCTGTGTATGTTATTAACATGTAACTCACGTGGAATAATAATAAATTCAATCCACAGAATATAGATGAAAATTACTGTTACACACTAATCAAGTTGAATATTTAATCATGTATTTCTGAAATCCTATCAAAATATTATCAAAACTATCCAAAAAGATAATGACGAAGAAGTTTTATAATTGTTACACATATTTTTAGAAACTTATTTGCCAAATTATAAATTATTGAAAGGAGGAGATTTTATTTTCAATGCATAATTCAATTTAATTTTGCTTTTAGTATGGAAAAAATGATGTTATATTTTGATCGAATAAATTAATATAAATAAATCGAAATGTATACGTTTACAGTTTATACAGTTTACCATAAATTAATTAATTTCCAATGGCGATGCGGAGCCAACTGTCCCAATTAATTATGCCTCCGCCTGCGCCTTTTTCCTCCCCATCTAATTTTGTTTTTTTTTTATATATTTCGTGTTCAGCTTTCTCAAATTATAATTGGGAACGTTTTGTCCGGCAGACATTTCCCTCCAGAAATTAATTAGACCCTTAATTACATCGATTAGAAAATCATTAACGATTGATTTATCTAACGTCTAATTAAGATATTCCTCGGAATTAACTGTTAACGTTTCAACCCTCGATCCAAGGTAGATTTTAACCGCCCTCCGTCGATTAATTGGCTTATTAAAAAAAGTATACAAAATAGATAAATAAACCCTTGATTAGGATTCAATTTTAATACAATTCCTTTTATTAATACTTATTAGCCAGATAAGTGGTTGTTTCAATAAGTAATTTGTTTTGTAGTCTTAACAAGACTCTTCTGTTGTAGATTAATCGATTTTAAAAATGTGATTTTTTTTAAATTCACAACAATGAGTGTAATTGTTAATTATTAAAATGCGATGAGGGTGATTCTAATTTTTTTACATAATCGTAAAGCTGAATTAATTTTGAGTTAATTTCATAAGTTTTATTTGAGTGACAATTGTTTTTCTATTTTTTAAAGGATTTGAAAAATGTGCTTTTAAAAAAAATCACAACGGTGTGTTTAATAGGTAATATTTTTAAAATGCAATAAGAATGGTTGTATTTTTTTACATAATCGTAAAGATGATTTAATTTTGACTTAATGTTATAAGTTTTATTTGAGTGGCAATTGTTTTACTATTTTTAAATCGATTTTAAAAATCTGGTTTTAAAAATATCGCAACGGTGCGTTTAATTGTTAATATTTTTAAAATTCAATAAGGATGGTTGTAGTTTTTTTACATAATCGTAAAGATGAATTAATTCTGAGTTAATTTTATAAGTTTTATTTGAGTAGCAATTGTTTTTTAATTTTTTAATCCATTTTAAAAATTTATAAAATTCACAACGGTGGGTTTAATTGTTAATATTTTTAAAATTCAATAAGGGTGGTTGTAATTTTTAACATAATCGTAAATATAGATTAATTTTTAGTTAGTTTTATGAGTTTTATTTGAGTGGCAATTGTTTTTCCATTATTTTAATCGATTTTAAAAATGTGGTTTTTAAAAACTGCACAAGGGTGGATTTAATTGTTAATATTTTTAAAATGTAATGAGGGTGGTTGCAATTTTTTGCATAATCATAGAGCTGAATTCATTTTGAGTTAATTTTATAAGTTTTATTTGAGTGGAAATTGTTTTTTAATTTTTGATTCGATTTTAAAAATGTGCTTTTTAAAAAATTCTCAACTGTAGGGTTAATTATTAATATTTTTTAGATGCAATAAGGGTGATTGTATTTTTTTACATAATCGTAAAGCTGAATTAAATTTTGAGTTAACTTTATAAGTATTATTTGAGTGGCAATTGTTTTTCTATTTTTTGATCGATTTTAAAAATTTACAACTCTAGGGTTAATTATTAATATTTTTAAGATGCAATAAGTGTGATTATAATTTCTTACATAATCGTAAAGCTGAATTAATTTTGAGTTAATTTTATAAGTTTTATTTGAGTGGCAATTGTTTTTCTATTGTCTTAATCGATTTTAAAAATGTGCTTTTTAAAATCTGCACAAGGGTAGATTTAATTGTTAATATTTTTTTAAATGTGATGAGGGTGGTTGTATTTTTTTACATAATCGTAAAGCTGAATTAATTTTGAGTTAATTTTATAAGTTTTATTTGAGTGGTAATTGTTTTTTTAATTTTCAAATCGATATCAAAAATATGTTTTTAAAAATTCCACAACGGTGAGTTTAATTGTTAATATTTTTAAAACGCAATAAGAGTGGTTGTAATTTTTTACATAATCTTAGAGCTGAATTAATTTTGAGTTAATTTTATTAAGTTTTATTTGAGTGGCAATTGTTTTTCTATTTTTTAATCGATTTTAAAAATGAGTTTTTATAAAATTCACAACGGTGGGTTTAATTGTTAATATTTTTAAAATTCAATAAGGTTGGTTGTAATTTTTAACATAATCGTAATTCTGGATTAATTTTGAGTTAGCTTTATGAGTTTTATTTGAGTGGCAAATGTTTTCCATTATTTTAATCGATTTTAAAAATGTGGTTTTTAAAAAAATTCACAACTATGCGTTTAATTGTTAATAATATTAAAATGAAATAAGGGTGGTTGCAATTTTTTCCATAATCATATAGCTGAATTCATTTTGATTTAATTTTATAAGTTTTATTTAAGTGGCAATTGTTTTTTAATTTTTTAATCGATTTTAAAAATGTGGTTTAAAAAAAATCACAACGGTGTGTTTAATTGTTAATATTTTTAAAATTCAATTATGGTGGTTGTAATTTTTTACATAGTCATAAAACTGAATTAATTTTGAGTGTAACTTTATAAGTTTTATTTGAGTGGCAAATGTTTTTCTATTTTTTTAATCGATTTTAAAAATGTGCTTTTTAAAAAATTATCAACGGTACGTTTAATTATTAATATTTTTAAAATGCAATAAGGGTGGTTGTAATTTTTTACATAATCGTTAAGCTGAGTTAATATTATAAATTTTATTTGACTGACAATTGTTTTTCTATATTTTTAGTCGATTTTAAAAGTGTGCATTTTAAAAAATTCATAACGGAGAGTTTAATTGTTAATATTTTTAAAATGCAATAAGGGTGATTGTAATTTCTTACATAATCGTAAAGCTGAATTAATTTTGAGTTAATTTTATAAGTTTTATTTGAGTGGCAATTCTTTTTCTATTGTTTTAATCGATTTTAAAAATGTGCTTTTTAAAAACTGCACAAGGGTGGATTTAATTGTTAATATTTTTAAAATGTAATAAGGGTGGTTGTATTTTTTTACATAATCGTAAAGCTGAATTAATTTTGAGTTAATTTTATTAGTTTTATTCGAGTGGCAAATGTTTTTCTATTGTTTTAATCGATTTTAAAAATGTGCCTTTTAAAAACTGCAGAAGGGTGGATTTAATTGTTAATATTTTTAAAATGTAATGAGGCTGGTTGTATTTCTTTACATAATCGTAGAGCTGAATTAATTTTGAGTTAATTTTTTTAAGTTTTATTTGAGTGGCAATTGTTTTTCTATTGTTTTAATCGATTTTAAAACTGTCTTTTAAAAACTGCAGAAGGGTGGATTTAATTGTTAATATTTTTAAAATGTAATAAGGGTGGTTGTATTTTTTTACATAATGGTAAAGCTGAATTAATTTTGAGTTAATTTTATGTTTTATTTGAGTGGCAATTGTTTTTTAAATTTTCTAATCGATATTAAAAACATGTTTTTAAATAATACACAACGGTGAGATTAATTGTTAATATTTTTAAAACGCAATAAGAGTGGTTGTAATTTTTTACATAATCTTAGAGCTGAATTAATTTTGAGTTAATTTTATTAAGTTTTATTTGAGTGGCCATTGTTTTTCTATTTTTTAATCGATTTTAATAATGAGTTTTTTTATAAAATTCACAACGGTGGGTTTAATTGATAATATTTTTAAAATTCAATAAGGTTAGTTGTAATTTTTAACATAATCGTAATTCTGGATTAATTTTGAGTTAGCTTTATGAGTTTTATTTGAGTGGCAAATGTTTTCCATTATTTTAATCGATTTTAAAAATGTGGTTTTTAAAAACTACACAAGGGTGGATTTAATTGTTAATATTTTTAAAATGTGATGAGGGAGGTTGTATTTTATTACATAATCGTAAAGCTAAACTAAATTTTGAGTTAATTTTATAAGTTTTATTTGAGTGGTAATTGTTTTTTTTAATTTTCTAATCGATATAAAAATAGGTTTTTAAAAAATCCAAAACGGTGAGTTCATTTGTTAATATTTTTAAAACGCAATAAAAGTGGTTGTAATTTTTTACATAATCGTAGAGCTGAATTAGTTTTGAGTTAATTTTATCAAGTTTTATTTGAGTGGCAATTGTTTTTCTATTTATTTAATCGATTTTAAATAATTTTAATAATTTTTTAAATTATCATCACTATGCACCTGAGTTAAAGAAAGATTTCATGCAGTGGCATCATAAAAAAAGGTCATGGCGACTGTTTTCTGGAACACAGAAGGAATTTTGTTGATTGATTATAAGGAAAAAAGTGTTTCTATAACCGGAGAACTACGCTTCAATTTAAGAGGAGTTAAAAGAGGCCATCAGAGAGAAAAGAAGAGGAAAATTAACCAATGTTGCTCTGCACTACAATACTTTCACAAGTATTGATTTGAATTGGCTGCTTTGCATAATGTAGACTTCAATATCATTCATCATAAACCTTTGGCTCCCAGCGACTATTATCTCTTTCCTAATCTAAAAAAGAAGCTTTGAGGAAAGACATTTTCTACCAATGAAGAAGTAAATGATGCTTTATTTAAAAATTCACCCTTCTATATATATGTAGAGTAGATGGTTGTTACCTATTTATTTGAAATGAGCACAAAACCTTGCATCAGATTATGTTTTGTTGTTAATCAATTACTCTCAAAAAGAGTGGTGTATTAACGGTTTAGTTGGTAAAAAAAATCTTGGGAAGAGTTTTTTAGGCATGTATCAACTCTTTCTAAATCTACAAAAATGTTAATTCTTTGTAATAGACTTTTTCCTGTGTGGTTATCTCCTATCTAAAGTTTACGCCCATGGACCAACTTCTCTGGTGCATTAAAAGAAAATAGCACAAAATAACGCCCACCGCAGAGTATTCATAAGAAATTTTGTAAATAAACAGTTTATTTAAAAGAAAGTCATAAATATAATACATAATATATAATATATGGACGGTTCTATCCCTCGTTCTTCACCTCGAGATCCTGGATTGATTCCTGCCCGGGTTAATGGTATTGAGGGATGTTTGTTGTTTTGCCTAAAATTGTGTTGTTTTGTGTTACTCGATTTTATTAAATATAATTAGATTTTTAAGTTTTAGTTTAAACGGTATTATTGTTAAATCAGGGAGCTGTGTTATTTTTGAGATTTGGTATAATTGTTTTGTTTTCAATTTCAAATTGTTGGATTAAATGCTGTAATGTTTTCTATTGTTTCGTCTGTATTTTTGGTCGTTGTTTCATTCTTTTATTTGTTTTCTGCTAGTTTTTGGCATATTTGAGCGAAGTATGTATTTATTTCATTTGCTATTTCGTCATATTGTTAAGTTGTTGTTCCATCGTCTTAAATAATTTCTTGTATGTACTGTTTTTGTCTCTTAGTGTTTTTTATGTGTTTGTTTATTTGTTTATTTGGTTTCATAATTTTTTTAGGGTCAATTGTATTTTTGTTAAACAGTTTTGTATAATATATTGTTTTGGCTTGTATAATTTTTTCGTTTGTTAATTTCTTTTGTTTATTGTAGTTTTCTTTTATAATGGAAGTGTTTGGTTGCAAATTGTACTTCTTTGATAAATTATTTCTCGCATCTATATATTTTATTGTTTTTTCATTTATTGTATTGATTTTATTTTAAATCTTATTCCTTTCATCTAAAAAAAAATGGCTTGATTGATTAAAAGTGAATTATGTCCTTAAACATCGTCGCCAAACATTGTTGAGGTTTCTAGAAAAGAAAACAATGATTGTGAATGAAGTATAAATATATATGTAGGGTGGGTGGGTGGCCTCTGATCCACCCTCCAATCTTTAAAACAAGGATCACTTATTTGTGGATTAATTTTGATAATAAATAAATAAACACTTTTGGAATTTATAAGGTTAAGACTTCTCGACATATATTTCATTTATTTGATTTTTTATTAAAAATTGAAATTTTGGGTTAAGGTAAACAGACTCTTAAAAGAGTATTGTAGTATATAAAGTGAATAAACGATGTAGTTTAATTCAATCTGTAGAAGGAATTTTAATCTGTGACAATATTTTAGGCCTTTAAAAGTATTTAGTTCAGTACAGTCAAAAATGTCAAGAGATAAGGTGGTACAAAACTGCACGACTTTTAGCAAGAAAAAATTACTGCAAGAGCTTGCGAATCCATTTGTTCCTTTCTCAACGAAAATGTTGTATTGTAAAGTATGTGCGTTCTTTGGTTTGAGTATTTTAAAAGTAGTAATTCCTTTCTGAACAACAAACAACGTCCTGGAGGCCCTAGAAAGTGCAAAGATGCTCGCTACAAATTCGGTACAATCGCAGAAAGAGCTTACAGAACAATTAAGAGTAAACCAGCAATTGATTTCCAAATGGTTACATGAGATACAGAAGAAGCCAGAAAGGAGGAATCCGCACGAACTTAACAAAAGCAACAAAAATCAACGAAAGGTGGCGTGTCTTTATCTGCTTCAGAAAAAGCATCTAAAGTATTTTTTATGAAGAAACGCTACCGGCGATTAAAAATAGATACTTTATGAGAGTGCCAAAGGCAGAAAGTGATGGATAAATCCTGGTAACCCATCATAATCAATCGCAAAACCCAAAAACTTTGGAGAAAATATTTTATAATAATGTAATAATACGAAAACATTTCGTAAATTATTTGGTGGTATATATAACGTGTTGCAAGCGAGTGAAACAGTTATTGTGGACTACTACTAACGTTAAATAATCCACTTGATTCAAGAATTGGAACGAAGATGGCCATATACCTTCAAATGAGAGCATCCAATGAAATTGTTGTATGACAGCACCAAACCACGCATTGCTTCTAATACAAAAGACATCATAAAACTGGAACGTCTTGTAACAACAACCATATTCTTCAGTTATTGCACCATCCGATAACCACTTATTCCAGGCGATATGCATTTCCAATAAGTAGATGAGATCTAAAAATGGCTTGATGACTTTATCGTGCCCACAGAAGTAACATTTTCCGAGATGGAATTCATCAGCTTTCTAGAAGATGCCTTAAAGTTATTGCTTTGATCGAACAATTTAATTTACTTTCAAAAATAAACTCTGAATCCAGCTGAAAAAATGGATTATTTATGTTTACACCTAATAAATAAATTGAATTATTCTTTCCCTATCAACAACATTCTTCAGATCAGATCTATTT
Organism: Ontholestes murinus; assembly: GCA_963969525.1. Taxonomy (NCBI): domain Eukaryota; kingdom Metazoa; phylum Arthropoda; class Insecta; order Coleoptera; family Staphylinidae; genus Ontholestes; species Ontholestes murinus. The sequence goes on along the minus strand of CAXAKX010000482.1, from coordinate 49,358 downwards.
TACATCTTTTAAGCGCAGGGAAGATTTACAAGGCAATAAATTACACGTGGTTTTGAATAAATGTCCTTTGTATCCTTTGTAACGGACAATCGACGCCAAACATCACGAAGCTAGGATATTTAAACTACATTATACCTGAAGAATATCCTCAGGTTACTCAATCAAGAATCCCTTACTACAAAAAATAGTATCTTTTATATGCTGCATGTTAAATTTTTTTATGCACAAAAATCTAAACGAGTACAACAATTGTCTCATGGAAAAAACTTAAAGACTATAAGAAGAACACAGCATTTATCCAAACGTTCTTTTGATACTGGTGAAGAACATTCTTCAAGAGTGAACTCTGCCTTTCAGCTTTTACTGGTTTATGTATTTCGAATTATTTTTATAAAAGAAGTCTAATAAAGTAACAACAAATAAACTAATCATAAAATTATTTTTAAGAAAACTACCAATTTAACCAACAAACGAGATTTTACTCTTAAATAAGTTGTCGTTCAGGGAATATTCCTTGTGGAATCCTAGCAAAGAGGAATTATCAAACGATTCACCTTAATCAAATTCATAGAAGAATTTATATTTACGTTTATATTCATATTTTTGACTAATGTTAAAACATTATACTTTTAAATCGCACATTTTTTTCCCAATTTACTTAATTACAATACAAATTATCAGCGTGTAATTAATTAACACCGAAATTTGAACTTGTCCCCTCTCGTAATTAATTAACGCCGAAAGTTACTCGAGGAGTTTCTACACTTCTGCACTTCGATCCGTCTTTCTTTTTTCTTTCGTTTTTACTACTCCCCGTTTTAATACGAGAAGAAAAAAAAATCAAGGGAAAAACCGCACAACTAGAAGCTAGAGTAATTAAAAGCAATTAAGATGTAATTGGATAAGGCGCGGGCGAGGCGCAATTAATTCGGTATAAAGAAGGGCCTCGGCTTTTAATGAATATTTAAATTAATTACGGTTGCGTTATTTAAAAATCGGCCGTCGGTTAGCGATTCCCGGATTATTATTTATTAATCGAACGGCGATAACGATCGAAGTGAAGAGAGGTATGAGAGGCAAATAGACCAGTTTTTTTCGGTACTACTTCTTTTCAATTTTTAATTTATGCTAATCGACACATGATATGGTTAATTATGCCTATTCGGGACGGAGTTGAGGAATTAATTGGATTTCGTATCGAGAGGAATTATATGTGATTATGCGGTAATTTAAAAGTTAACAAACAAAAAATAAACTAACGTATGATATTATCTCATAAGTAATATAAAAATAAAATTAAACAAAATGTTAAAAATTATATAACACTACCAGATAATAAGGTAAATTAACTTAGAGTATCTTGTTTATGTTAGCACAGAATTAAAACAAGCAAATAAAACAAGCAAACAAGCAAAACATTTGGTTTGTTTCATAGATAATAAGAAAAGAAAAAAATCTATGAAACAAATTAAATGTTTTAGTTCTAACTAAAATTTTGAGTATTGTTACATATTTATATTATAAATTTTGTGTTATTTAGTTAGAAAAGAGTACAAAGATGTTAATAAATAAATAAATAATTCAAACATATTTCATCACGTATTAAGTGAATAATTAATTAAATATAACAATTCATAATTGTGAGACAAGTAAAATCAAGAGATTCTATTGAAAATTACCTAATATAAGAGCTTTATTAACAGACTTTTAGAAAAAAATTAACAATATATAAAATGTATTATATTAAAGTACTTAAGGTCGTTGTAAAAAATTAAATTATTAAATAATACATACAATTAAATTAATAAGCACTAAAAACCTTTCTTCACAAATTTTATTTAAATTCACATCCTGAATTTATCTTCACGTAACTCACAAAAATCAAAATACATACAAAAATGGTGATGTGGCCATCATAATACTTTCCCTATTATTTTTGATGATGTTTTACTGGTTGTAGGGTGAGATAGAGGCCACCCACCCACCCTACATATTCATATAAACTTTAATTCCTTATCGACTCGCGGTTTCCGATAAAAATAATTACAAAACTTTTTGAATGAAAAATTTTGAGTAAGTAAATTAGTAAAAATTTGATGCATGATGGGTGAGTAAACTTTAAACTTCTCTATCCCACCCTCAAATCAGTAAAATATAATAATTTAGTTAGAAATGGAAATTTTTTTGAAAATTTCTAATTATCTTAAAAGAAATTCTATTAATTTGAAAAAGAACACAAAAAAATTACTAAAAAATTTTAGGAACCTAGAAGAAATATTGGCACAGCAATGGCAAAAAAACCTAATAAATTAAAGAGAAATTTTTGCAAAATAAAATAAGCAAACTGGGAAGCAAACAGAAATTCCTAGAAATTTATGAATCAAACTTTAAACATTTCAGAGAAAATTCTATTAACTTAAAAGTGAACACAAAAAAAATTCCTAGTAAACTGAAGAGAAATTGATTGAAATTTTTAAAAGGACATTTTACTGGCAAATCTAATTATTCAAAAAGGAAACAGAAATCTGAAAAATAAATTGCTGAAGAATAAAAAAAATGATAATAGAAATTCAGTAATAAAATTGCTTAAATAAGGTTTTAAAAATCTTGGATGCAATTGCCTTGCAATTTGGATAAGAAACTGCTGAAAAATTCTGAAAAGTCTGTAAAGAATTGTTCAAAAAATGTATAACCTTAAAGAAAAAAACGGTGAAAATTTGTAGAAATATTAAGCAAAAGTACTGAAAAATACTTGGAAATCTTTAACAAAATATCCAAAGATTCACTAGAAATCTAAATGAAAATTGAAAATGAAATGGCTTAAAAAATCGTAACAAATTAAAACAGAATTTTTGGAAAAATCAAGAAATCTCTAGAAAGTTTTTGCAATTTGCAAAAATAATGAAAACAAAAATGCAGAAAAATTCTTAAAACTAATTTGAAAGAGAAGAGAAATTTCTGGAGAATCAAAAATTAAAAATTTCTGTTTGAAGAAACTTCTAGGAAATGGGGATTAAATTTGCGAGAAATATTTAATCTGGTTTAATTTATAAGTCAAGCATTGCACATTTAAGTGAACTATTTTAACGTGTGAGATTCACACATATTTTTACTTATGTAATATTCTTGTTGATTTTTTGACTTAGTTGCTGATGATATGGAGTAGAGGCCGATTGTTGAAAATTCACTTTTCTTGGAAATCGAAACTGTCTATCTGCAAATTAAAAAAAAGAGATAAAAAATGGGTATAAAATGCTAAATAAATTCTTAGAGATAGTTGTTGAAATTTGGAAGAGAAATTCAAAAAATCCAGAATAAACATTGTTAGAAAGAAAATTAAAGATTCTTTTCTAAAAAATTCTATGAATCCAGTAATAATTGTGGAAGAATTCTAGAAATCCAAAAGGAAACTCGTAAGAGAAGTTGCTAGAAAATTCTTGGAAAAAGAAAAGAGATATTTCTAGGAATTTGTAGAAATATTGAAAATAATTGCTGGAAAATTCTAACAATGTGGAAGAGGATAGAAATTAAACGAAAATTTTTGATAAATTCAAATAATCTAAAAGGAAGTTTGAAAGAAGAATTTCTAAAAAAATTCCTAACAATTTAATTTTTGGAAAAATCAAGAAAATTTTATAAATTTTTAGAAATATTGAAAAAAATGCTAGGAATTTCTAGAAATTTTACCAAAAATTTTAAAGAGGACAGAAGTTTGGAATAAAAATTGCTTTAAAATGCTAAACAAAATTAGAGACAAAAACTGTTACAAAGCCAGAAAAAAAAATAGAGTCCTTAAAATAATAATCTTGCAATTTTTAATTCTGAAGATTTCTATAAGCAAGGAAGAAAATTTAAACAAAATTCTAAAAATCTACAAAAAAATAAATGATGAGAAATTCTTAACCAAATAAAGAGAAATTTCTGGAAATGTCTTCGCAATTTGATTAAAATTTGTAGAAATTTTGAAACAAATTACTGAAAAATGTTTAAAATCTAGAAGAATTTTTGATAGAAAGCAGAAATTCGGAAGAAAAATTGCTACAATTTATTGAAAGAAATTTTAGCAATTTGGTAGAGAAATAGCTGAAAAATTGTCAAAAGCAGAAAAGAAATTGTTGAAAAATTTAGAACCAGCGATATATATTTATAAAACTTGTTAGATTAATTTTTTTTAATTTCTAGAAACCTTTAAAAGAAAAAAAACCTATGAAAAACAAATAAAAAATTTTAAAAAAATGCTTGAAATATGGAAATATATTTGTTTGTTTTGATTGTTTTACAAGCTGCAAAATTATCAACGATTAGTATTTAAAGTTGTCATGTATATGTAGGGTGGATGGGTGGCTTCTATCCCACCCTCCAATCAGTAAATCATAAGCGAGGGTTTTAATTAAAAGATGTAAAGATACATAAAAAAAATGATGGCCATCATAGTGCTTTCCTTACATTTTTCTCGAAAACTATAAGATTTATATTTTTAATTTTTAATTTTGTTTGCAAGTTAAGGACTTTATGAAAAACATATTTTAATAAAACTTGTTCAGTTTTTCATTCTCTTTAAATTTTATTTGAAAAGTTATGTAATATTTTTCAAATTTAAAAAATATCGAGAAAAACAAATAAACATCAACTTTCGATTTATGAATGTTCATCAAAAGCTTTTCAGTTCCAGGTTTTAACGAATAAGCCTTATGTTTAAAGTTTTTCCTCAAAAGGATCATTTGTTTTTGAGATACAGCACCCACAGAATATTCACGAAAACAATACTTTCCCTATATACAGGGTGTCCCATTTTAATCCGCCAGTAGCGATAATTCAGAAACATTGCATTGAATCAAAAAGTGTTTCAATTGAAAAGTTAATGGTTCTGAGGGGGACATCTGATGCCGTAGACTTTGCCCCTCCAGCCCCCCAAGGGGAGCGGGAACAGGGGGCAACTTTAAAATCTTAAATGGAAACCCCTATTTTTTATTGCAGATTCTGATAGAGGGTTAAAAAGTATGTAAGTTTTATCCGAAACATTTTTTTTATTGTTCGAGAGATGGCGCTGTAAATGTAAAAGTTAGGTTTTTTGTCAATTAAATTGCGAAAATCGCCACGTAATTAACTGTTATTATTACTTAAGACTTACTCACAACCTTACAAGGTTGTTTTTTTCTCAGCCTGTCCAAATACTACAAGAAAATTTGACAGAAGAAAATATTAAAAATCAGGATGAAAATTCTATAAAACTAGAAGCGAAATCACCGAACAAGTGTAGATTCCAAGAGGACATTCTAAAAATCTAAAAGAAGGAAAAAATAGATTTTAGAAAATTTGAAAGAAGAATGTCCTAAAAAATCAAAAGGAAAAATTCTATAAATATTTATACAGATTTTAGAAACTTTGGAAGAAGAACATTTTTAAAATCAGGGGGAAAATTCTATAAATTTAAAAGCGAAACCGTTGAACAACTAGAGACCGCAAGATAAAATTCTAAAAATCTGTTAAAAAGAAAAAACAGATTTTAGAAAATATGAAAGAAGAAAGTCTTAAAAATCAGGATGAAAATTTTATAAAATTAGAAGCAAAACCGCCGAATAAGTTTAGATTTCAAGAGAGAATTCTAAAAATCTGATAGAGAGAAATACCAATTTTAGAAAATTTGAAAGAAGAAAGTCTTAAAAATCAGGATGAAAAATTCCATAAAGATGTATACAGATTTTAGAAAATTTTGAAGAAGAAAATATTTAAAATCAAGGTGAAAATTCTATAAATTTAAAAGCGTAACTGTTGAACAACTTGTGATCGCAAGAGAAAATTCTAAAAATCTGTTAAAAAGAAAAAACCACTTTTAGAAAATTTGAAAGAAAAAAATCTTAACAATCAGGATGAAAATTTTATAAAATTAGAAGCGAAACCGCCGAATTAGTTTACACTCCAAGAGAACATTCTAAAAATCTGATAGAAAGAAAAAAACAGACTTTGGAAAATTTGAAAGAAAAAAGTCTTAAAAATCAGGATGAAACATTCTATAAAACTAGAAGGGAAACCGCCGAACAAGTTAAGATTTGAAGAGAGAATTCTAAAAATCTGAGAGAAAGAAAAACTGATTTTGGAAAATTTGAAAGAAGAAAGTCTTAAAAATCAGGATGAAAAATTCTAGAAAGATTTATACAGATTTTAGAAAATTTGGATGAAGAAAATTGTATAAAATCAGGGGGAAAATTCTATAAATTTAAAAGCGAAACCGCTGAACAACTTTAGATCGCAAGAGAACATTCTAAAAATCTGTTAGAATGAAAAAAACAGATTTTAAAAAATTTGGAAGAAGAATATCTTAAAAATCAGAATGAAAATTTTATATAATTAGAAGCGAAACCGCCGAATTAGTTTACACTCCAAGAGAACACTCTAAAAATCTGATAGAAAGAAAAAACAGATTTTGGAAAATTTGAAAGAAGAAAATCTTAAAAATCAGGATGAAAATTCTATAAAACTAGAAACGAAACCGCCGAACAACATTAGATTCCAAGAAAACATTCTAAAAATCTGATAGAAAGAGAAAACAATTTTAGAAAATTTGAAAGAAGAAAGTCTAAAAAATTAGGATGAAAAGATTTATACAGATTTTAGAAAATTTGAATGATGAAAATTTTTAAAATCAGGGTGAAAATACTATAAATTTAAAACCCAAACCGCTAAACAACTTTCGATCGCAAGAGAAAATTCAAAAAATCTGTTAGAAAGAAAGACAGATTTTAGAAAATTTGAAAGAAGAAAATTTTAGAAATCAGGATGAAAAATCCTATAAAACTATAAGCGAAACAGCTGTACAAGAGTAGAATTAGAATCCATGAGAAAATTCTAAAAATCTGGTAGAAAAAAAAACAACAAAATTTATAAAATTTGGAAGAAGAAAGTCTTAAAAATCAGTATGGAAAATTCTATAAATTTAGAAGCGAAATCGGCGAACAAGTGTAGATTCCAAGATTAAATTCAGAAAATCTGCTTGTAAAAAAAATGTAATAATTAAAAATCAGGATAAAAACTTCTATAAAACTAGAAGCGAAACCGCCGAACAAGTTTAGATTCCAAGAGAACATTTTAAAAATCTGATAGAAAGAAAAAACAGATTTTAGAAAATATGGAAGAAGAAAATCTTAAAAATCAGTATGAAAAAATCTATAAATTTAAAAGCAAAACCACCGAACAAGTGTTGATTCCAAGAGAATTTAGTTGAATGAAAAAGAAAAAGATTTTAGATAATTTGGAAAAAATAAAATCGGTGGCCAAGTGTAGATTCCAACAGAAAATTCTAAAAAACCTACTTGAAAATAACACACTAACAGATTTTAGTAAATTTGTAAGAAAATCTTAAAAATCAGGATGAAACATTCTATAAAACTAAAAGCAAAACCGTTGATTCCAAGAGAATTCAGTTAAAAGAAAAAAAAACAGATTTTAGAAAAATTGAAAACAATAGCCTAAAAATCTGGATGAAAAGAAGATAGAAAATTCTAGAAAAGAAAATTATGAAAATTTCTAAGAAAATTTTTGAAATTTACATGCAGAGATATGAAAAAATCTGTAGGAGATTTGAAATCTGTAAAATTTACCTAATTTTTATGCAGAATTGCCAAACATTTTTGTAAAATCTTTGCAGAATTTGAATTAACAAATGCTAAAAAATTTCAGGAATAGTCAGAGAATTTTACAACGTTTGAAAAAAATTCCAGAATGATGGAAATTTTTTTGTGATGCTCGAGAATTCTAGAAAGCGTCTCTAACTGATCCAGTCTGTTTAAAGTTTTCAATTAAGCTCTTCATAGTTAATAACGTTTTAACTATTCTCCATTTTCAAACTCTTATTATTTTTGAGATATTATTCAATAATAAAAACGCTTTGTTGTGTAGTGTAACGTTCCAAGTTTACTAACCCTAAACTCTAAGCTATTGAATTGTTTTGTTTTCAAGGTTTTCAGCAATTTACTGCGTCAATGGCGGGAAATTCAAAATTTGCGTTATTTTTGAGACACACAGATCCGGGAATCTTTGGCGATACAGTTCTACTGCATTGGTGTAATTGTTCAGCGACTCTCCAATGACTTTTAGGATGTCCACAATTTCGGTCGGTGAGTAGTCCATGATTAATCAACGACTTGGCTTTGCGTACTGAACTCATTTTTAAAAACTAAATTTAAAAAAGGAACGAAAATAAAAAAAATCCAAGAAATCTTTTTTGAATGTAAACAAAACAATCGAGTGCGACGTTAATGTACAATTTATGCACGTCCTAACGTTGTGTTTACTTCACGCAGCCCAGTATTCTGCGAAACGAAATTCTCCTAATTTGTTAAAACTTCACTCAATCGACAAATCGGAAATTTTAGATTCTGCGATAACTTGGCGCGAAGTAATGATTTTTTAAATGTAGCTATGTAGGGGGCCAGGTCAAAACACTGTTTGAAAAAAAAATGACATTCTTTTTTGAATTATTTTACCATTATTTAATTTGAAAAAGAAGTACTCAATCGCTATTTTTGAGTACTTTACGTCTTTGTAGGGGGGGGGGGGGAGTATTTGGGCAGGCTGAGAAAAAAACAACCTTGTAAGGTTGTGAGTAAGTCTTAAGTAATACTAACAGTTAATTACGTGACGATTTTCGCAATTTAATTGACAAAAAACCTAACTTTTACATTTGCAGCGCCATCTCTCGACCAATAAAAAAAATGTTTCGGATAAAACTGACATACTTTTTAACCCTCTATCAGAATCTGCAATAAAAAATAGGGGTTTCCATTTAAGATTTTAAAGTTGCCCCCTGTTCCCGCCCCTTTGGGGGGCTGGGGGGGGGGGCAAAGTCTACGGCATCAGATGTCCCCCTCAGAACCATTAACTTTTCATTTGGAACACTTTTTGATTCAATGCAATGTTTCAGAATTATCGCTACTGGCGGATTAAAATGGGACACCCTGTATAGGGAAAGTAATAATTTGATAAGTTTCTTATTCAAGATATATCACAAAGTTATGGCCTCAAACAGATGTTTGTATTGTTAATCAATGAAGTGGTCGTTCAATCTAAAGTATGTTATTTCTCTTGATTGATATTTTATGTAAATAAATACAAAGTAATTTTAAACGTAACAAATTCACAAACGTGATGTCGCCCTCCTGTTTTGGTTAGATGCCGTTTAACGATAAGACAAATTCTAGTGTTAATTTTTCTTTACACGCCCCATAAAGCTGATGTGTGGGTAAATGAATGGCCATTTAATTTCCCTAAAAAAAAAAAGAGTGTTACTGCTGGCCGGCGATAAATTCCAAAGACAATGGTCGCTGCCCGTTTCCTTAATATTAATGATAACAGACGCGAGGGAGTTTAATGGTCTAATTAAACATCTGTTCCGAGTTACGTGATGGTGAAATTTAAACGTGTACATTTTCGTTTTCGTTCCTAACAATAAGTCCGAACAGATCTTAATGGCTTAATTAAAATATTCACCTTAACTGAAGAAAATTAGTCATTCAATTAAGTTCGTAAGAGGATAAATAAAAAGCCTTTCCACAAATCACTTATATAAATTTTTATTAATTTGCACACTAAACAATTTTACGTTGTGTAATTTTTTTTAATTCAAATTTTGTAGTTAAAGTTATTGCAAACCACGAGGCGATCAATAATTAAAATTAATATGTATATGTAGGGTGGGTGGGTGGCCTCTATCCCACCCTCCAACCAGTATAACATCATTCAAATAATAAGTATTATGATAAATAGAGTCTTAATAAGACTCATTTGTTGTAGTTTTTACGAAAATATTTTCGTGTTTTTTCTATTTATTAGTGAATTTTCTACAACGTAAGGGACTTATATATTTTATTAAGTATTACGATGGTCACATCATCATTTTTTTAAATTAAATATTAATACATAATCAAGTAGAAGCCTCCAAAATAAACAATATGCTTATTTTTTTATTATTAAATCAAATCATTTTTAATAATAGTTTACACAAATAATTTAATATCCTCTCATTAAATTATCGATATGTAATGGTATAACATATTTCACATATCCTGTCATATTTAATGTCGCAACGCACAATTATCCCGGTAATTTCTTGTAGATACGGGCCCGAAGAATGCGTTGATTTCGCTCTCATTATTTTATGCATGTATGTGTGTGTGCGCGATATTTATATCCAATATCAAATAAGGCCTAATGGTCTGTCACACACACAGGATGTGACCTAACCGGGTGGAATTTTTGATTAATCAATCACTCGTGTCTTTCACCTCGGTTTCGACCCAAGGGTATCTCTCGCAGTTTTTTTTCTTTCGTTCGTTCCTTCGGCGCTAATTGCGCCAATTAAAGCTGAAATTTTTGTCGGAACGTAACGAGCGGCTGTCTGAATCGCTGTTGTACGGAAATAAAGCGGGGAAGAAAGAGAAGAAAGGGTACTTTTAATAGTAGCCCTGTCAGTGGTGCGGTGTTTTATGAACTGCCACTGTTAAACAACAACAAGAGGAGACGATTAATTCCGCACACTCACCTGCATTTTTTCGTAATTAATTAATTCGCGAAAGTAATTTAAAACGAAAAAAAAAACGCGAGGGAAGATAAAATGCGCGCTCATTGTGATTCAATTATAATTGCCACGGACTGAAGGGCGGATTTGTAAGACGTTTGGGGCGATAATACACACACACACACACAAAACACCAGCTGCATATCAAATTTCTGAAATGCAAAAATTAACAACTTATATAAGTTATATAATTTTGATAATAATAAACTCGAATTTTTATGTGCAATATAATAATTACAAGGAACTACAAAACTCTTGACGATCACCTCCAAAACATTAAGCGAAACCATGCATAAAACCTCATTTAGCGACCGATAAATAAAAAAAATCCGGTTAATATTTGATCCACCCTCGTATTTCAAGTCAAATTTAATCAATAAAGAACCTGATATTCGAATGGAGCCATTGAGAAGTAAAATTAAAGGCGTCCAAAGTAATTACAAGAGAAAAATCATTGCTTAATTTATCGCCGATTTTATTCATCTAGCGTACTCTTGACCTACCTCAATACGCTATAAAATGCGCAAGGTCGAGAATACGCTAGGTCAATGCATTGTTGATTAAGGTAGGTCAAGAATACGCTAGATTTTAAGCAATGCGTTGAGCTTGTCCTAAATCATAGGTTATCAGCGTGGACTATAAAAACCCCCTTATGGGCGTTTGAGACTTTCGAGGGGGCAGTAGAAGACCCATAGAAAATTCGGGAGTATTGAGTTGGTACAGAGAGGGCATTAGCTGTTTTAAATTATAGAATTCTCGAAATTTGAAATAAAATTCTAGAAATATGAAATACTCTAAATCTCTGGAAATTTTTTATAAATAAATTCAAATTCAAAATTCCAAATTATATCTCCAAGATGATGAAAATATGAATGAGAAAATAAATGTATTAATAGAGAGAAAACATCTTTATTGTAGATTTTCTTCTCGCTATCAAATGAACTAATATTTATTCTAAAAATCAAAAAACTTATAGCCCTCAGCAGCTCTAAAAACGTTTGGAAAGTTTAAAGTATTTTCAAGCAATATGAAAAAAAATTATTGGAAAATTATGTTTTATTTGCTGGAAAATTGTATTTTAGGAATTTTAAAAAGAAATTTTTAGAAAATTCCAGAATCATTGAATTTTGGAAAATATATCCTCTAAAAAGGTTGCTAATAATCAAGCAAAAGTAGTGAAAAGTTTTTGAAATGTTGGAAAAAACATTACTCGTCAAAACTTTTATAGCTTTCCATCTTTTTTAAAAAATCATAAACAAAAGACGTTTTAGAAAATCTTGATTTTTTTAGAAAGATTCACAAACCATCCACAAAGAATTTAGAAATCGGAAAATATGCTGAAAACTTTGGGAAATCTATAAGAAAAAAATCTGCAAACTAGAAAGAGAAGACGTTATAAAATTCTGAAGTGAAATTTAAATTTAAAAACTCTATAATGTTGAAATAAATTCTGGAAATGTAAAAAAGTTGGAAAATTATTAAATAAATTCTGGAAATCTAAAAAAGTCGGAAAATTTTCAAACGACAAAAGTTGCTGAAAAATAATACAACTCTTGAATAAATCTAGAATTATAAAAAAATAAATAAAAGAAATCTGTAGTAAAATTCAGATAAAAACTATTTTAAAAAAATCTTGAAAATTCTATGAATCAGGAAGAAAGAAAAAAAATTATAATATTATAAATCAGGAAGAAAATTAATTATAATATTATAAACAATTTTCTTCCTGATTTAATTATAATTTAATAAATTTATGTTTTCTAAAGAAATATGAAAGCATAAATTTAGTTGAAATTTTAAAAATCTCGATGATAATTCTAGAAATACTGACCCAGTGTATGATTTCTAGATATTTTTAAAATTGTACTACAGCAATTCTAGAAATCTGAATGAATCTTTATTTTTAATCGAAGAAAGTATACAATTCTGTACTAAAAATTTTAAACCGTTGTAGAAATATCTGCAAATATTCAAGAACGTTACAGACTACTAAAGTAAAATTCATGCATTTTAAAATGTTAAAAAATTATAGAACTTTAAAATGAATTTTTAAGCCATTTTGACGCATGGTTAAATTTTTACAGTTTTGTAAACTGTGAGTTGCAATTTTCGTCTTGTTTAACTTTGAGTTTTCAGTGCTGCAGTTATATATGTAAGTAAAATATATAAATTATTTTTTAGTTTCATTAAAAATATATTACTTCTGAGTATATTTAGCAGTTTTAAAGCTATTTGCACAATTTTTGTAATTGTTAGAATTTTTTAAACTGTGAGTTGCAATTTTCGTTTCTTGTAACCTTGAGTTTATAGCGTTGGCATTATATTTAGAGTCAAAATTTGGATATTATTTTTTAAATTTTATCATAAAAATATCAAATCTGAGTATGGTTAGTAATTTTAAAGCTCCAATTTTACAGATGGTGCAATTTTTACAATTTTTCAAACATTGATTTGAAATTCTCGTTTTTTGTTACCTTGAGTTTACAGCGTTGCCATTATATTTATGGCCAATAAATGTATTAAAAGTTTTACAATTTTATAAAAATATTCACACTGTTTACCTCTATAAATATGTGCCTAGTCATCAACAGCAATTCCCAAATGCTAGGAAATCTAATCTTAGAATATTGATTTGTGAGACCACTATAAAATGTAAATACTTGGACTACCTCTCAAAAATTCAATTGTTTTGTGACTTTGAACCACGTTTTGAATTAAAAACATATTTTCCCACATGAGATATGTTATTAGAAGTACGCTAGACTTTAAGCAATGAGTTGAGCTTGTCCTAAATCATAGGTTATCGGCGTGGACTATAAAAACCCCCTTATGGGCGTTTGAGACTTTCGAGGGGGCAGTAGAAGACCCATAGAAAATTCGGGAGTATTGAGTTGGTACAGAGAGGGCATTAGCTGTTTTAAATTCGCGACAGATAAAATTTAAAAAAGATGGGACGCTCTAGAAAAAGATATATTTTCAAAATGACAAATTAAAAAAATATATGTCCTAAATCAATGCGTAATTTTTTGAGGTGGGTCATGAGTACGCTAACCTGACAAATGATTTAACACAGAAGAATGACGCTGGTTCAGTATACAGTGTGTAAAGTGATGGGGTTTCCCATAGGAAAAACTTTTTTAATATGAATTTTAGGAAAAAAACGTATTCTTTATAATAAATTTTGCTTGCTTCGAAACCCCTTATGGTCAAAGAAAAATCCATTTAACACTTAAGATAAGATAAATAAAATGGTGATGTGGCCATCATAGTACTTTCCCTATATTTTACTCGAAAACTATAAGGTTTACGCAAAAGTACTATTCTTAATGATTTGTCCAGTTTTGAATTCTCTACAATTATTTGTAATACACGTTTCATGTAACTATAATAATTTATCAGCAATTGGCAAAAAATGTCAAAATTTTCAATTTTTATTTTTTTTCTCAAAAGTTAAGAATTTTATGAAAAATATGTTTTAATAAAACTTATTCAGTTTTTCATTCCCTTTAACTTTTGTTTGAACGGTTTTTTAAAATTTTTCATATTTAGAAAAATATCACGAAAAAACAAAAAAAAACGCCTCGAATAAACATCCACTTCCGGTCTATAATTGTTCACCAAAAGCTTTTCAGTTCTGATCATTCGTTTTTGAGATACAGCGCCGACCGACAGACAGACAGACAGAGACACACACAGACACAATTTTTTTTTTTCCAGAAATTAGAATACGGATATTTTCGCAAAAAAAATTCAACAAAAAAATCACGAAAAAAATACTTCCCCTAAATATACTTCGTATATAGGGAAAGTAAAACTTGAAATTATGTCGAGTTGTTGATTTTAAATATGACTAAGTCCGAGTTTTTCAGTCATATTTGAAATCAACAACTCGACATAATTTCAATTTTTTATCTTATCTTAAGTGTTAACTGTTTTTTTCTTTGACAATAAGGGGTTTCGAAGCAAGCAAAATTTTTTATAAAGAATAAGTTTTTTTCCTAAAATTCACATTAAAAAAGTTTTCCCTATAGGAAACCCCATCACTTTACACACTGTATATGAGACACTAAAATTTGTAAAGAACAATATTAACCTGTTCAGCAAAAATCAAACAATGCACTCACATAATACTAGAACAAAATTGCTTAAGCTGCCCAAACATAGCCACTCATTTTACCAAAACTCGTGCATAGTGCAAAGCCTAAACATTTATAATAAGCTACCAAGTCGAATCAAAGAACTACCGACAAAATTATTTGTAAAATATGCAAACAAAAAGGGGAAACTGACATATATGTAAAATTCATTAATGATCGTCCCACAATTTGCAATGGATTGCAATCCAGTATAAGTCGAAATAAAAATAGTGCTACAAAAAACTAAAAACTTACTATCAGAATCTGGGCGGCATGAAAACAAAATTATACGATATCATGAATAATATAAACTGTTGCTCGTATGATATTATAATATTTGTTGAAACTTGGTTAGACGATAGTATAAATGACAATGAATTGGGATTTAATAACTTCACTATTTATCGACTTGACCGTTCCCCTACTACAAGTCACAAACATCACGGGGGTGGAGTTCTCATAGCCGTCAAAAATAATATCAGTTCGCATAAAATTCATATAGATGAAAATAGCATTGAACAAATATTCGTTATGTTAAAGTTGAACTCAATTAATATACTGATTGGAAGCGTTTATATTCCACCTAATTCTTCCACCGACACTTATGATAAACACTGTAAAGTTGTAGAAAAACTTTGTCTAATGCATAACGAATGCAAATTCATTATATATGGTGACTTTAATTTGCCTGATTTAAAATGGAAACTTGTTAATAATGTTTGCATTCCCGAAGGTCGTCTAAATGAGAGTAGTGAACAACTAATTAATACATACAATCTTATGAATTTACATCAAATTAATGCTGTACCTAATTCGAATAGTACATTTTTAGATCTTGTATTTACGGATTTCATAGAGTTCGATGTCTGCTTATCTGAGGAACCCTTAAGCAAACTTTCAATTCATCATAATCCAACCGACATTAATTTACGGATTTCTGATATATTGCCTACTTTAAACAAACAGCAAGTTATTCATGACTAATTAAAAAGCACTAAAAACCTTTCTTCACAATTTTATTTAAATTATAATGGTCACTTTGTGTCCGAAATATATATCTGTTAATTTAAATAAAATTGTGAAGAAAGGTTTTTAGTACTTTTTAATTAATCAAGTTTACCTTCACGTAACTCACAAAAATCAAACTATTCATGACTATCTTAATGCTAATTATGTAGCTATTAATAATTTCCTGGCATCATTTCAGTGGGATAATTTATTTCTTGACAAGAACATTAATGAAAAAGTTGACGTATTCTATACAATCGTTAATGAAGCTATTCAATTATATGTTCCTACAAAAACAATTTATAGTAGTGAGTATCCTGTTTGGTTCAATAGAGACTTAATTCGATTAATTAAACAGAAGAAATTAGCACATATGAATTATAAGAAAACATGTTTAATATCAGATTATAATAAATTCAAATATTTACGTGATCAATGTAAAAAATTAAGTTCTGAGCTTCACAAATTTTACATGACAAAAATAGGAAACGACATATGCCTAAAACCACGAAATTTTTGGAAACATATTTCTAAACTAAAAAAGTGCAATGGAATTCCAAACACAATGTTATTGGAAAATAAGATCCTCGATTCTGATGAAAATATCTCAGCAGGATTTGCTACCTATTTTTCAGAAACTTATAAAAAACCTATGAATGACAAGTCGTGCGATTTTGTTTTTAAAAATCAAGTGAATAATTCTAAATTTTCCGTCTCCTTACAAGAGGTGTATGAAGAGCTAGAATTTCTAGGCAATAGTGCAACCTGTGGTTCTGATGGCGTTCCAGCAATATTCCTTTCGAAATGTATGTGTACCTTGACAAAACCCTTACATATTTTATTTTCTTGCTCTCTGGATGAAGAACAGTTTCCCCATATTTGGAAGAGGAGTTTTCTAATACCTATTCATAAATCTGGCAGAAGAGATATTATTCCCAACTACAGAGGAGTCGCAATCCAGTCATTTATTCCAAAAATATTTGACAAGATGATTTCCAGGCAATTGGTGTGGCTGGCTAAAGAATTAATCGTGGAATCACAACATGGATTTTGTCAAGGGAAATCTACGGTCACAAATCTTCTGGAATTCCAATCATCCATTTTATCAGCCTTGGAAAAAAAGTGCCAACTTGATGTGATTTACACCGACTTTTCAAAGGCTTTTGACAAAGTCAATCACTCTATATTGCTCTCAAAGATGAGTGCGTATGGTTTTAATGATAGTGTTGTGAATTGGTTCCGTTCATACTTAACTTCCAGAGAACAAAGTGTTAGAATCGGT
Organism: Ontholestes murinus; assembly: GCA_963969525.1. Taxonomy (NCBI): domain Eukaryota; kingdom Metazoa; phylum Arthropoda; class Insecta; order Coleoptera; family Staphylinidae; genus Ontholestes; species Ontholestes murinus. Next base: position 32,359 of record CAXAKX010000482.1, on the reverse strand, counting down.
AATTTTACATCTGACAAAATAGAGGTAACATCTGGTGTTCCACAGGGTAGTCACTGTGATCCCATCTTATTTCTCTTACTCATAAATGATATTAGTGATTATTTGGGACACGCCAGATGATACCTCTATGCAGATGACATGAAAATTTTAATTGAAGTTAATTCTATTCAGGACTGTCAAAAACTTCAGGATGCTCTTAACAATGTACATAATTGGTGTGATTTAAATGATTTGGATCTAAATATAAAAAAAATGTAAAGCTATTTCTTTTAATAAGCAAAAAAAATGTGTTGAATACTAATATTTGATTAAAAATATTCCACTGGAAAGAGTTAATTCCATTAAAGATTTAGGGATATGGTTTGATGCTTCATTTAGTTTTGCGGATCATTTAGTCTCTGTTTGTAACAGGGCTATGCGTTCTTTAGGTTTTATTATAAGAAATAGTAAACATTTTAATATCAACACATTAATGATTTTATATAACTCTTTTGTCCGTTCTCACCTAGAGTACGGTTCATTAGTTTGGTTCCCATTTTATGACGTACATATATCAAAACTGGAGAAAATTCAAAATAAATTTGTTCGTTTTTTATTTTATAGATTTAACACCAATATAAACCTACAATCAATTCAGGACCGTCATAAAATTGCAGGAATTTGTTTTCTCCACAAACTAATTAATGGTCATATTATCTCTCCAGGGTTATTATCCATGTTGAATTTTAATTTTTATACACATAATATATCTACTCGTAATGGATCATTATTTTGACCAAACTTTCATCGCACCAATTATGGTTACAATTCTCCAATAGAAATAATTATGAGAAATGTAAATACACTTAATATGTCTCGTGATTTTGACATTTTTAATAATTCCTTAGCTTCTTGCAAGACTTCAATTATCTCTCGTATTCACTAATTCTTTCTTTTTGTTTTAGTTACTCTTAAATTTTAATTTCGTTTTCTTTGTTATATAAGGTTAGCAATTTATTTAATTTCTTTTGTATTTTGCCGTAATAAAGAGTATTTATTTATTTATTTATTTAAACAACTTCTAGAAGAAAGCTGTTTCTACAGCGTCAAAGAATACTTAGACTTCTGTGGTAGCCAATAAAAACCAATCTATATTTTTTATTTATATGACTTCCTTTATCCTCATCGTGCATGCTCATTATATATCTACTTAATAATTCAAACGATAGTCCTACTTTTATTTATTATTATATTTATTTTTAACTTGTAAACTATAGGTATTAAGTTTTATTATTTTACTCTAAGATATTTTATATAGCCTGTGTCTAATTTTACTGATACACCATTCTTTTTTATATAGATATCCTAGCAATTAAGTTTTTATTAAATTAACTATAAACATTTACTATTAGTAATTTTTTCTGCTATTATTTATTACCAACATAGCATAAGTATTTTTTAATTTAGATCTAAGATAACATGTTACCCTATTTTATACTGACTCACCCAGGAATGTACAACATTTACTTTGGAAATAAATAAATACTAAAATACTAAAAATATATATTTTCAAAGTGGGCAGTGAGCGAAACTATGTCCTAAATCAATGCGTAGTTTTTCGTGGTTGGTCACGAGTACGCTAACATAATTAATGGTTTAGTAGGGCAGTTCAAGAGTACGCTGCTTTAAGCAGTGGTTTTTAAGGTAAATTAGTATTACGCTGCCTCAGTACATAATTTATTGAGATTATCAATGATGCATGAAAATAAAATAATATAATTTTTAATGTTTATCGACAGCAGAAAACGTTTAAATACAAAAAAAAAGTGATAAAACAAAATCACCGTGTTTTAATTTCAAGTTAATCAAGATAAACCATGAATTAAACGCCTCCGACACCAAGAAAAAAATATTTTCTATTATAATTCCTGTTATTACAAGAAAAAATTAAATATATTAATACCAAGCACATTATCAAAGCAACAACATTTACTGTTGCTAGTGCACGATTGCTAGGTAGCAATCCCAAAGAGTAGACCATGCCAGCGGAAGAAGATACTGTGAAAGCGTGGCAACCGCAAGAGCTGCGCCAACAACACAAGACGGAAGGTGAGAAGGAAAGATTAGCCGTTGGAAGAGCTACATTACTTCGAAGAGAGTTTCTACGCAGCAAGGAACTCTGTAACGAAGTAGAGACCAATCCATACTGGCTAGCCTTCAAGATCGTGGCCAAGAAGCTCAGGAGCAAGCAGCCGGGATCGGAGATGATGATCGATGCACTCTTTCCTGCGAGCAGAACCGCAGAGCCACTGAGGCCAAGACTGGACACGGACCCTGCTGAAGCAGATCCATGTACCACCGAGGAACTGCTGAACGCGATCAGCAAGCTGCCAAAATGGCAAGCCCCTGGACCCGATGGTCTACCGGGCGAAGGCGATCAAATAGCAAACCCGGACACGACGGTAGAATGCATGAACAAATGCTTGCACGAGGGGGTCTTTTCCAGACGCTGGAAGCGGACCAGGCTGATCCTCAATCACCAGAAAACGAACTTGTCTGCTAGACACCGCCGGAAATCTACTGAAGAGGTTGCTAATGGAGAAACACATTGCCAAGGCCTGGTTTATGACGGCATGTTGCGGACAAAGCTTCCAGGAGACGCAATACTGACTGAGGTGGCGATGAAATAAGAGGCAGGAGTGGTCCCACTAATGACCAACCTTTGGAGGGCCAGAGGAACGGCGACGACGATTGCTGGCATTGGTGACGAAGGCCAAGCTTTTCTTCGAAGTCCCGGCGTGGACACAGGCGCAGAGGATAGGATTAGAGGTGCTGTCAGGAACAATACCAGCAGACCTTAGACTGCAACAGAGCGCAGAGGTTTACCTCGCAAGGAAAATGGGTATAACGATAAAAGAAGTGTCAAAACGCAGAGCGCGGGAGACCGTATTGAGGGAATGGCAAGAAAGGACGAAGAGAAAAGAGCCTGAACTTCATGTACTGTGAGACGCTGGCAGATGATCTGAGTCACATGCTGACACACTACCCCAGTTGGGCAGAAGAGAGAAGCAGACTATAAGAGGTTCTGGGAGAAACACCCAGAAAAGACACTTTGTAGTATTTTCCAGTAATTTATCTTCTAGATTTCTTCAGTTTTGAGCATGTATGTATTTTATTTAAGAAGAGAAACAATGCAATAAATAAATAAATATTAAATAAATGTATTTCAATTTCAAATTCCTTCGATACTTTGGCATTTTTTCAGTAAGTTAAGTTCGTTTTTATCTTTTAAACTTATTAAAACGTATGTCTGCGTCAAATTTCTTCAAAACTACTTTTCAAAAATTACAGTATTTTCAGGAATTTCTCTTCTAGTTTTTTTGCAGATTTCACTTTATATTACTCGAACAGACTTCTTTTAAACTTTCCAGTATTTTCCAACGATTTCTTTTCAAGATTTCTAAAGATATCAGCATGAATGTCTGTTTATGTGTATGTTTATGTTTATGTTTATTATTCTTTAGCTTACTATCCAAAAATAAAAAATAAATACATATCAAAATATACACGAAAATTATACAAAACGTACAAAAATTTTGAATGGACGAAGCTGGGCGGAGTTCGTGCAGCAGCGACGATCTTCCACTCTAACCCTTGTTTTGACCACGATGCTGAGGAAGCAAATATCCTCTTGAACATCTGGATTCCTCCATAAATGTTTTTATTTTCTTTTTTGTCCCTTTTTTAGGGGGGACTTTTAGCTGTTAATGTCAGCATGACAGATATATCTATTTCTGTTTCAAACTCTCTCCAAAATTACGTTAAAATATCCATAATTTTCCAGTCTATTTCTCCAAATTTACAGCCTTTAAAAACAATGTCATTCCCAAACTTCTCCTTAAAAATTTCAATATTTTTTAACAGTTTTAAGCATGTATTCTAGTTTAAAATCCTTTCATACACCCCTTAAAAAGTTCGAGCATTTTTCAGCAAATTCTTCCTCATGTTTTTTATAGTTTCCAAAACGTACTTCGGTGTCAAATTGCTTCCAAACTTCTCTTCAAAAATGACAGTATTTTCAAGAATTTCTCCTCTAGTCTTTTTACCAATTAAACTTTATATTTCTCATTAAAATGGAAATTTCTAAACAATTTCCTTCCAAGATTATTACAGATTTTAGTATGAATTTATGTTTTAAACTCTTGCTAAGTTTATGTTAAATAAATCCAGTTTTTTTTAACTTATTTCTTCCAACTTACAGCAACAATTTCTTTCCAAAACTTCGCCTTAGAAATTCCAATAGTAGTAGTAGAAGTGTTAGGCTATCGACCACGTGGTCCTTCCGCCACGTGTCATTTGTGTGTGTGTAAATGAGCTTGTTACTTTAAATGATCTCTAAAGCACCATTAATTGTATCCCAATGGTGAGTGGTACCGGTCACCCATCCAACTACTGACCCGAACCAACGTTGCTGCACGTTATTTCGGGGCCATAACCAATGCGCCACCACCGGCGTGTAAAATTCAAATATTTTTTAGCAATTTTTACATTTTTAAGCATTAATTTTAGTTTCCAATTCCTTTCATAGATCCCTTGAAAAGTTCGAGCATTTTTCAGCAAATTCTTGCTCAAGTTTTTTTTATGGTTTTCAGAACGTTTTATAGAATTTGTAATTTTTATTACTATCCTATATGAATTAATTTTTTTAACTGAAGGCATTTTAATTTTATTTTTCTTCGTTTGAGTTTTGCGAGTCGCCATTGTGTTTTTAGATATCATACGTCAATTCTTTTGATGACATATCAAACACGTACCTAGTTTTAATAGAATTTGTAATTTTTATTACTATCCTATGTGACTAAACTTTTTTACAAACTTTATAAGCACCGAAAGCATTTTGATTTTCCTTAGTTTGAGTTTTGCGAGTTGCGATTGTGTTTCCAAGTATCATACATCAACTGTTTTGATAATATATTAAACACATAACTATTTTGTATGGAATTTGCAATTTTTATCGATATCCTAAGCGAATTAAATTTTTCACAAAATTTACAAACTTCTTCTTCAAACTTTCAGCAACAATTTCTTCCCAAAACTCCTCCTTAGAAATTTCAATATATTTTAGAAATTTCTTTTCTAGATTTATATAGTTTTACGCATGTATTTTAGTTTCAAATTCCATTCATACACCACTTGAAAAGTTCGAGCATTTTTTAGTAAATTCTTTCTTATATTTTTATAGTTTTCAAGACATACTTCTATGTCACATTTCTTTAAAACAAAAAAAAACCGTAAAGAAGTCTGCCAAGATTGTTCAGAAGGAAGGACGCAGATGCGGAAGAGATGAGAAGAAGAACAAGAGTGAGGACAAAGCGGACGTTGAGGAGGAGGAAGAAGAAGAGGAAGCAGGGTAGACAGCCCAGCTGATTAAGACAAAGAGATGCTGTTGAAGAATATCGAAATATGATGCCGTCAATGTCTAGAAGGGGGAGAGGGGAAGGGATTTAAGTAGGTTTTGGTAGGTAGACGGTAGAGAACAATCCACCGGGTTATAAAAGAATATAAGAGGTGTTCATAAAGAATTTAGCCTCCTCTCAAAAAAAAAAATAGGTTAGTGGTAAGATGGAGTGAGGTTGTAATGAACTCTTAGGCGATATATCACTTCTTGTATGACTGTACTAATTAACAGAGTCCCTTTAACAGATATGTAATGGCAAGAGCTTCCATAAGTTAAGAAGAGATTTGACACACATCTCCTAAGCCAAGCAAAGGATTATTTCATCCCAAAAGAGAAGATCTTGTATCTCAACTGCTAGCTGTCAGGGTGTCAAATAACTGGAGAAGGTGTGGGGTGATTCAAATTCATTCTCAGCTGTGATGATTGTCTTTAAGTCTCTGCTCACATATTTAGCCCGTTGCCAGGGTTCATCCGAAGAAGAGGGCAAGCTAGGCAATACCCGGTGCTGCTGGTGACGTAGATAATTACAACAAACCTGGCCGCATCAAATTTTGCAGGCCAGGATTGAATCGTACAGTGTTCCCATCAAGTTCGAAAGCTAAATTTTCATAACCCTATTCTTTCTTTCCACCGGGTTAGTTTACGGGTGGTAAGATGGAGTGAAGTTGTGACAATAAGAGTCTGTCTGTATATCACTTGCTGCATGACAGTACTAATGATCTGGATCCTTTTAACAAGTATGCAGCGGCGAGGAATTCCATAACGTAGAAAGAGCTTATTAAGTAAAACCGTGGCTTTTTGCAGTAACAGAAGTTCTACCTTATTTCTGGCGAATTCTTTCACTATGAGAATAGTGGCATATTCCTTTGGCCAGTCCAAATAAATCAAGCGTCTCAAAGCGCTGATTCAAGACTAGTCTGGATTAATCCTCCCGGCATAAGGATACTTAGTTTGTAATGGCAAAAAAAGTGCCAACCCTGTTAAAACAATTCCATGATCACCCGACCTCAGGATATTATAAATTTCAGGGAATCTACCACTGACTGTAACTATTGTTTCTGAACTTTTTCCTATGGTAACGTTGTTACAGTCAGTAGTACATTCCCTGAAATTTATAATATCCTGAGGTCGGGTGATCATGGAATTGTTTCAACAGGGCTGGCACTTTTTTTTTTCGCCATACATCATTAACACTTTTTTTGAGAAGGCACCCTTTATTGTTCCTTCTGTTTTCAGCTGAACTTCAAGGGCGTCAATAATTTTCTTTAAATTTTCCTCCTGATATTGTCTTCTACCGAACTGGCAGAATTGGCAGCTCCTTGTTGTGGAACATCAACCTTAACTAGGTTGATTTCGGTGGACAGGGCATCGATAACGAAATTTGAGCGTCCAAGGGTGGATTAATGGTGCTGTTGAAAACGGCTGCAGTTCTTTTCGTCCTTAACCAGTCTCACTTTTTTAACGTGGCTGATAGACCTTCCACTCGAAGTCCTAGTGAGCGTAAGATCTTGGGTGCTTCGCCCGGATTTCCTCCTGGTCCTACACTTATCCGTGGGTGTGAGCGTTTAGGGCTCAGGACGCTCCTCTATCCTTTGCTGCCGAACCAGGGCGTTTATAACCAAAGAATCTTTTTAAGAATAAAGTCACCTGAATATCGAGGAAGACACAGCAAGTCACAATACAATATTGCACACTAATATCAACGCATTAGTACACTAATTAAGGGGCTCTAATTCACTTTCTGAATCTCCCTCGACATTCAGCTAACGTTGACCTCGTTCGCGAGGGATTTCACCCGCAGGATCGCGCACTCCGTTGACCCACCCTTCTTGAATCCATATTGAAGCGGGGACAGGTCAGGTTCAATAGCTGTCCTCAGATTTTGCCTTGCTTCCATTATGACAATAGTCATGTATCCCTTAGTGTCGAAACGCTTATTCAGAGATGTAGTCTGGATTAATCATATCGGCTTTAGGTTACTCAGTTTGCAAAAATTGTATCGTATGTCAGATACAATTTTTTAGGTACTTAGCAATATCGTCTCTCAACTTTTCCGTATGGTATCATTGTGACAATCAGTGGTTCCCTGAAAGACTAAATATTCAGCGGGCTGGTTATCATGGAATTATTTCAACAGGGTTGAAACTTTTTTTTGCTATATATTGTTAACTTTTTTTGAGGAGGTATCCTTTATTTCTCCAGGCATGTCGAACGCCGTGACCTTGAGGGTTTCAACCCGGTTTCCTCCTGGTCCTACCGCCAAGTACCCACAGGCTCTAATACGTCGATATTTGAGGTTCCGTCTCCTACTTTCTTCACGATGATATAGTATGACCTCGCTCTCCTCCTGAAGCTCCCTCCATTTCACCCTTTTGCTTGTCTCGATGTTTGTCCTCAGCTTTCGCTTTGCATCCCTCAGAGCCTTTTCAAGGGCGTAGAGATCTCCACCGTTCCTCCTATATCTTTTTTACTTTCCCTATATAGTATATATAGTTTACTTTCCCTATATAGTATATATAGTTTACTTTCCCTATATAGTATATATAGGTGAAGTATTGTTTTCGTGCGTAAAAATGTCTGTGGGCGCTGTATCTCAAAAACGAATGATCCGATTGAGATGAAACTTCAAACTTAAGGTTTTATCGTTAAAAACTGGAACTGGAAAGCTTTTGGTGAACATTCATAGACCGGAAGTAGATGTTTACTAGAGGCGTTTTTTGTTTTTTCGTGATATTTTTCTAAATATAAAAAATTTTAAAAAACGGTTCAAACAAAAGTTAAAGGCAATAAAAAACTGAACAAGGTTTATTTGAACAGATTTTTCATAAAATTCTTAACTTTTGAGAAAAAAAATAAAAATTGTAATATTTTGACATTTTTTGCCAATTGCTAATAAAATATTAGAGTTACGTGAAACTTTTATTGCAAATAATTGTAGAGAATTCAAAAGTGAACAAATCATTAAGAATAGCCTTTTAACGTAAACCTCATATTTTTCGAGTAAAATATAGGGAAAGTACTATGATGGCCACATCACCATTTCTTTTTATTACATTTGCTGGAGTTAAAACTAAATTTTACAAATTTTTGCTCTGATGATGAATTATTTCATAACGTGATGCGATTTTTGTGGATACTTTTTCAGTCTGCTACTTTTAGAATATTTTTAAATAAACTTGCAAGGTTTCAAGTAGACGGCGATTGTTTTTCTACTTTTTTCAGTCGTTGAAATTTATACAAATTTTTACAATTTTATGCTCTCATGATGACGAATTATTTCCTAACGAGGTGTTGTCTTTATATAAATATATTTTCACTCAGCTAATATCAGATAAATTTTAAAGAAATTTAAATAGTTTCAAGTAGATGGCTATTAAATAGTAGATTTTACGAATATATTTTCGTGTTTTTTCTATTTATTAGTGAATTATCTACAACGTAAAGGACTTATATATTTTATTAGATGGCTATTGTTTTTATACTTTTTTCGGTCGATGAAATTGAAACGAATTATTTCATAACGAGGTCGTGTTTGGTGAATATTTTTTTAAATTTAGTTAATTTTAGATTTATTTTGAATAGCTTTAGATAGTTTCAAGTAGACGTCAATTGTTTTTATATATTTTTATATCTGATAAAGTTAAAATTAAATTTTACAATTTTTTCTCTCTGATGATGATGTATTATTTCATAACGAGGTGTTGTTTTTGTGGACAATTTTTCACTCAGCTAATTTCAGATTAAGTTTGAATAAATTTCGAAAGTTTCGAGTAGATGGCAGTTGTTTTTATATGTTATCGCAGTCGATGAAATTAAAACTAATTTTAATAACTTATAGCAATGATGATGACGAATTATTTCATAACTAGGTCGTCTTTACTAATTATTATTTTAATTTTGTTAATTTCTGATCCATTTTAAATAAATTTAGACAGTTTGAAGTAAATGGCAATTGTTTTTATATTTATTTACATTTGATGAAGTTAAAACTAGTTTTTACAATATTTTGCTCTGATGATGATGAATTATTTCATAACAAGGTTGTGTTTCTGTGGATAATTTTTACTAAGCTGACTTTTGATTAGTTTTAAATAAACTTGAAACGTTTTGAATAGATGGCGATTGTTTTTCTACTTTCTTTCAGTCGTTGAAATTAATACGAATTTCTACAATTTTTGGCTCTGATCATGACGAAGTATTTCTTGTTTTTGTGAATAATTTTTCTCTAAACTTTTCTCAGATTAGTTTTGAGTAAAAATTGCAAAGTTTTGAGTAGATGGTAATTGTTTTAAATTTTTTTGCAGTCTAACAAATTTTTACAATTTTGGGCTCTGATAATGACAACATATATCATAACGGGGTCGTGTTGGGTGAATAATTTTTTTAACTAGTTAATTTTAGATGCATTTTGAATAAATTTAGAGAGTTTCAATTAGATGGCAAATGTTTTTATATTAGTTTACACTCAATGAAGTTAAAACTAATTTTTACAATTTTTTGTTCTGATGATGACAAATTATTTCATAATGAGTTGGTGTTTTTGTGGATAAGCTAATTTTAGATCAATTTTGAATAAACTTGCACAGTTTCATGTAGATAGCGATTGTTTTTCTACATTTTTCAGTCGTTGAAATTAAAATTAATTTTTACCATTTTTGGGTCTGATGATGATGAAATATTTCATAATGAGGTGCGGTTTTCATGGATAATTATTCACTAAGCTAGTTTTAAATAAATTTGTAAAGTTTCAAGTAGATGGCTATTGTTTTTATATATTTTCGCCGTCGGGGAAATTAAAACTAATTTTTCACAATTTTTGGCTCTGATAATGATGATCTATTTTTACTTTCCCTATATACGAAGTATATATAGGGGAAGTATTGTGATCGTGATTTTTTTTTGAAAAATTTTTTTTGCGGAAATATCCGTTTTGAGGTCCCCTGAGTCCATTAAACTAATTTCTGGAAAAAAAAAATTTGTGTCTGTGTGTGTGTCTGTCTGTCTGTCTGTCTGTCTGTCTGTCCGTGGGTGCTGTATCTCAAAAACGACTGATCTGATTGAGGTGAAACTTTAAACGTAAGGTTTTATCGTTAAAAACTGGAACTGAAAAGCTTTTGGTAAACATTCATAAACCGGAAGTGGGTGTTTACTCGAGGCGTTTTTTGTTTTTTTCCGATATTTTTTTTAATATGAAAAATATTACAAAACGTTTCAAACAAAAGTTAAAGAGAATGAGAAACTGAACAAATTTTGTTAAAATATATTTTTCATAAAATTCTTAACTTTCGAGAAAAAAAATAAAAATTGAAATTTTTGACATTTTTTGCCAATTGCTAATAAACTATTAAAGCAACATGAAAGTTATATAACAAATAATTGTAGAGAATTCAAAATTGAATAAATTGTTAAGAATAACCTTTTTGCATAAACCGCATAGTTTTTGAGTAAAATATAGGGAAAGTACTATGATGGCCACATCACCATTTTTTAACAAGGTTTTGTAGAAATATTTTTTTTTCTTAGCTAAGTTTAGATTAATTTTGAATATACTTTTTTCTAGTAATTCTTCTCCATTTTTTTTTTAATTTCACAGCACTTCTTTTTTTACTTTTAGAAAATTTTCAATAAACTCCTCTGTCAGTTTACGAGATTTTTCTTTCAAGTCTTTAACATTTTTGATTAATTTAGATTTTAAAAATTTTCAACTAATTCAAGTGTTTTAGAAATTTAAAAAAATATTGTTTCATAATAAATTTAAAAATACGTATTCGTATTTTTAAATTTATTATTTAATTTACTACAACGAACTAAAGGATTTTAATACATTTTATATTGTTTCATATTTGCAAAATTTACTTCTTATTTTCTCACACAAAAAAATCCTTACAGTTTTCGAGTGTTTATTTTGATCGTCTTTAATAATTTGCAGTAATTTTTTATAGTTTTATTTCGGAATGGAGAACCCACCATTTTTAAAGACTTGAAAAAGTTTCCTTTAAGGTTTCTGAAACAAGTTGCTTTAAAATTATTTAATTCCTCAATTCAAGAATTTTAGCATTTTCTATCAAAATTTTCCAATATTTCTTGCTTTATATTAAAGAAACTTTCAAACTATTTTCTTTTTCAGGAATCTCTTTTTTAATTTACGAAAATTTCCTAGCTTTTTTTAGCTTTTTTAAATATTGCAGCCTATTCTACAAATCCTCTAATGAAATTCTCTTCCGTATTAAGAAATATTTTAAGTTTCTAAATATTTAAAATAAAATTTTACCATTAAGAATAAAGAAAACACTTTTATTTATTTTTCTTTATTCTTAATATTGTAATGTACCACGAAGTGAACGCCGTTAAGATCCAAGAAATTTTTTTACCAATTTCAAAGTTTTTAAATTTTCCAGCTTTTCTCGAAAGATATCCACAATTTCTTGCTTTTATAATTTTAATTTTATCAACATTTTCATCTCCTAAAGTCTCTTTTAATTTGTAAAAGTTTTTTCCAATAGTTCTAATATTTTTCAAATAATTCTTCTTTTAGTTTACTTTTTTGGAATATTTGAATTCTGCAATAAATTTCTCTTTCAGGCTGCGATTTTTCTTTACAGTAACAAAATGTATTAAAAACTTTGCTTTAAAAATTTTGAAATTCGAGAGTTTTGGACTTTTCCAAACATTTCTCAAAATTTTTCACAATATAACGCTTTTTATTCTCTTTTGAGTTACCAAATTTTCTTTTAGTAATTCAGATTTTTTAAATTTTTCAACTATTCGAAAGTTTAGAATTTTTCGGAAATTTCTTAATTCTTCTTTTGTTTGCAGAATATTTTAGCTTTTTTCTCCTTCGCCAAAAATTACTGAATAATTTTTTCAAGGGTTCCAATGTCATTTCAAGCTTGTATCGCTTTAATCGTCGCTTTAAACTCTAATAAACCAAACTTAATGTAATTGTATGTATAAATATTTATTCTAGCGTACTCTTGACCTACCACAACTGTCAGTGCAATGACCTATCGTACTCCTGACCTACCTTAATAAAGTACGCAGTAACCTAGGTCGAGAGTACGCTAGTTTAAGCGCACATATTATTAAAGTTGGTAAATGTTATTCAACTATTTTCTAGCAATTTAAAGCAATATTTATATTTTTTTTTATTTTATCGATAATTTTGGAACAAAGAGTAAATAAAATATACTTTTGATGTTTTTATATCACTATTTATTGTGTAATACACAAAAAAGTAAAAATACTAGGTGTTTTAATGAACTTGATTTGAAAAGATTTTTTTACCAAAGATTCAATAAATGTTATTATTGCTAAAAATACAGGGAAAGTATTATGATGGTTACATCACAATTTTATTTTTTTGGTAGTAGTGTGTGCGTGTGATGTGCGTGTGTGTATGTGTGTGTGATGTGCGTGTGTGTGCAGTGTACGGCTCGGGTACGTGGGGTCGCTACTCCCAAATGGCTGTGCACGTCAACCACCCCTGCGAGAGTTTCTCCTATATCTACTGAGGTCTTTCTTTGCAGCCTTCGTTGACTCTTGCTATCGTCACATCAATCTACCAATACAGCGACCTACGTAGCCCTTGGACTCGGAATTTATTCAAGGCCATGGCTAAGGCTTATTCTGTTCAGCTTGTGTACTTAACCGGACGTTTCTCTATCCCAATCTCTTAGACTAGAAGTAATCTCCGAAGACGAAGACATTAACTTTAGACCTTATTTAAAAAAACGGTTTCTTGAAGGAGACTGGCTTCAGTATGTGGATAGTAGTTACTAACGTTTTCATTTATTCCGTTGCTGCTTGCTGTGTCTCCCTCGATATTCAGGTGATTTTGTTCTTAAAAGGACGTTATCAGCGTGTTTATATCAACGAAGCCGGGAATAATAGATTCAACGAACAGGTTTGGATGAAAGATACCCAGTGAGTTTCTATATCCAGAGCGCATTCGTGTAAACTCAAATAGTCCTCGTCTGCTAGCAGAAGTAACTCTATCTCTTCTGGGATTCGCACGGGTAATTAATTCGTCTGCTCCTTGGTTGCGGACTTGTGTAGACCTAGTCCCTTCTATTTGTCCTGTATTGTAGCTGGTGGCATCGTAACCTCGCGAGGAAAGCAGCCTGTCCGGCTTCTCACTTCCACCTTGACAAGCGGAGACCATCAGTTACTAGCTTTCAAACTTACTGGGCTGCGAGACATTTCTTTGAATTCGCTGGTTGGAGTGTAGTGTTGGAATGGTGTTGTTACGGCAGCTGGTGTTACGTCGATAAGAGGTGCAGGCCAACAAGGATCTAAAAGGATCTAACTATCCTGTCCTCGGCTGTTGCCTGCGTCCACTTCCCAAATCTATGGTGAATGTGTTATGCAATAGGTCCTTCATTCATAGAAGCGGGTACCTGTCAGGTATCGTCACAGTATTCAACTTCCTGTAATCGATGCAGAGGCGAAAAATACCATCCTTCTTAGGTAATGATAGCGGGTGATGCCCACGGTGAAGATCCTTCATGACTTCTCAATTGAAGAGACATTGTTGCGGTGTTCATTGATTCCGGGTAGAACTGAAAAAACGTCTCTTAATTGGGCTGGATTCAAATATTATCATTATTTTTACAATAATAAATAAACTTTGACTCTAATTACCTATACATACTCAATCATTATCCAGGATATCCTTAGTGTACAAAGAAACGCAGCACGTATTATCAGCCGATCTGACATAACGAGAAGATTACCGAGGAGCGTATAAGGAACTCAATATATTGACGGTACTTACATTTGAATGTTTATTGAGCATGAAGGAAAACACGCTTACATCTGCGTTTAATTAAAGTTTTTACGACTGGCAAACACGAAACCGAGATGATTTACATGCCGAAAAAAACGCTTTTATCAGGAGATAAATAAAAAACAATGTCGTACCTTACGTCTAATGAAATTATTAAGATTTTATCATAATTTTAAGCATAATTAATAGTAGAAAGTATCTTTATACATTTTTAAGTATTGGAAAATGCGTAAATTTAATTGCAAAATTGTTTGCGTCGGACAGTACAAAAGGGGGCACGTATTAGCTTGTCAATTATGGAGGTAATTGCGATGGGCTATCATTTTGACTTTGTGCCATCAATCAGGAGGCATGGGGGCACACCGCACAATGGTTGGGCGCACCTTGTTTATGGGGACAGAGCGGCACTTTATTTATGCACATTGTGTGTCCGTGTGTTAGTTTGTGTGTGTATGTGTGTGTGCAACGAGGTTAATAAAAGGAAATTGCATATCTTATATATTACGAAACGTCGCCGATTTTCCCCTCAATAAACAAGCCAAACGATTTCATTAGCTGTCCGCGGCGAATGGGCACATGAATGAATTCAGACTTATATCGTCGGTTTAATTGGTTTTTCTTGCGACATCCACTACCGTTTCATTCGTCCATCTCCCAGCAGCAGTAGAAAAAATGTATCATTAAATTAAACTTGTATGGATCACAATAACGCCGCCGTTACCTTTCATGCAACCGTTTCACAATGAAAATTTTAAAATGTATACTATACACACATACACTTGAAGAAAATGGTTTTATGGTTTAAGCTGAAACGACATGTTTGTTGTGGATCGAAAAAATAAGCAATGAATTGCAGCCAGTCCCCGTATCAAAATACGAGAATACTCTTTGCATAAATTTGCATATAACTCAGGCACGTCATTCTGTATCATTTATATAATCACCAGGTTACATAAACGCTAACTCAGACACACTCCTTAAAAAAATCATTTCCCTTGATATCAAAACTATTTGCTATTAAATTGCTAAAAATTCAACACAAATAAAACAATTAACTTTTTTATACTTGTACAATGGTTACAAATGTAAAAAAGTCATACCAAGAAAGTTAATTGTTTTATTTGTCTTGAATTTTTAGCAATTTAATAGCAAATAGTTTTGATACTTGTCATTAACAAACAATAATGTTTAAAATTAAATTTGACACACAAAAGTGATACCAACAAAGTTAATTGTTTTATTTATTTTGAATTATCAAAATGTATCACAATTACTTATTTACTAAAAAAATTCTTCAAACTTACCCAAATAGTAAAGTCCGATAGACGAATAAATTTCTTCACCAGTTTTTAATTAAGTGAAATCTCAACGGTAACAAATCATTCGCGTCCAAGTCCAACGAATTAGAGACACCGAATCTGCCGGCCATATATTTACAAAAACACACACTTGCGGTATGCAAATGAGGGCGTGTCTTACATCGATTGCCCTGTGTGATACGACTGACCGAATTCACGACTTATTTATTATCTTCCTGATTTTTATGTCCTCATTTGCATTCCGTCCGCCACGAACCGTTTTCTTTTTTTCCGCTCAAAATTACCTTTTTGCGCGAATAAATTACCCCCGTTATTATCTTGCACCCAGTCGCCGCTCACCTCCACGAATGCAAATAAAAAAGTTAAATAAATTAATGCGCGAAACGGTATTGAATGAATAAATAAACATGAAACGAGCGTATTTTTTTTTAATTAAGACTCGGTGTAGAGACATTACAAACAGATATCAAAGGTTGCGGGTTTCTTCATCAAGCGAAATCGTTGATGGTCACAGCGTCGACGAACAATGTTAGTTGATCAACATCCAAAAGCCTAAAAGAAAATTATGCACAATTATAAATTATGTAAATTAGGACGATAAATGAAATGTATTTATTGTCCTAAGTTTCAAAAATGTATCACAAAGTTATGGTTAAAACTTCAAAATGAGAAACAATTAAATAATGTTTAAATTTTATAGTCTAAAATTTCCAAACAAAAACATTTGGAAACATTAAGGGTTGTTTATAGAAAGGCACTTGGTTGGTTTCACAATTTTTACGATTTATTCCGACTAAGGTTTAAAACACTTGGTTTTGATTCACCATTCTCCTTGAGAAGAGACCAACGGTCGAAACTAGTCAGAGAAGTGTTATAATTAATCTTCTAATTAACGTATAAATGTTTCATCATGGGTTAGGTGAGAATTTAATTCATCATTTAATGGGAATAATTGATTGGCCCAAACAAATACTACATCAGTAGTAAAAGTTTCAGAAAATTAGAAAAGGATAAATAGTAAATTGTAAATAATATACGACCACCTTTTGTGTCTACATTCTACAATTAGCTCCGCCATGACAGTGAAGGATTTCTCTTGACTTAATTCTCAATGCACACTAGCACACCTGAAACAAAAGTTTTTATTATAATTTATATCAAATTTTAACTATACTAATTGTAGAAACAAAGATTTTCAAAACCACCCACTATAGCAGTGTTTTGATTGAAAGTCTAATAAAATTGAAAAACTACATAACCATCAATACTGATTGGTAAATTTTTTACTGAATTTTAATCAAATTTAATCATTAAAAGAAGGAATTAAACAAGCTGTCAATTAGTATGACGGTAATTCAGTATTAGTTAATGATTGTGACAAAACAACTATTAACCACTTGCGCTGGAAAGACGTGCTATGAACGTCTTATTGCTTTTTTCACAGAAACAAAAACGACGCAATGAAATGAAATACCAATGAAAGACTTTTGGCAAATTATTGTAGGTCGAAAATCAATTAATTTAGAAAATATAAATCTTTTTAGATTTCTCTGAGCGAGTTACACTGGACCGTTCTGGCACACGCTCAACCAGCTCAAGTGGTTAAATAATGAAATGCATAGATATATCCAAACTTACATCATCTCCTAGTCTATGAAGGTAGATGAAGAGTTTCAAAAACTATTTCATTTAACCGGCACAAAACAATTAAAATATGCGTGTGGATGATGTCAGTTTGGTAGGTAAAAGCATAAATATATAATGAAACTTACCAGAAGACATTCAGCGGACCTTGAGACGAACCATGCAGACTGTAAGCGATTCAACATGGACAAGGTCCGCACGGGCCGCACGGCATACAACAAGACATAGGCATACAGGGTCCGCATGGTCCGCAAGGTCCGCAAGGTCCACACTAGATAGAACAGAGCGTTAGATTTTTTAATTGTTGTGCGGTTAAATGAAACAATGTTAACACCTCAGACATTTATTAACAAAAAAGGGGACATTTACTAGACATTAATTAACAAGGACAGGGACAGACCGGGGCAACAGGACCGCACGGGCCGCAAGGACTGCACGGTGATGAACACACAAGGTTTGGCGGGCAAGGTGGGCAGTTCGTCGGGCAACAAGGAGGAGATGCCCTTGGTGGTGCGCAGTTATTGCGACGTTTGGACCCGCCACAAGCCTTGCGTTTCATACCGCCACAATAGATTTTCTTGTATTCCAAAAGAGCAGGGCAACAAGAGGCGTCGGGTAGTGTGCGACACTTGGGTGCACCGCGGCATTCGCTTCGCGGACAAGAGTCTTGCAGCCCGTTGCGTTTCGCGCAATCGCATCCGATTAAGAGTTGGCTGAAGCGTAATTCGCGGGATTTGCACGGTCTGCACGGGTAGCAAGAGTTGCCGCTTGCAGCTTTAGGTTGTGGACACGGGGTAGGACACGGTGGTGAAGGGCACGGTGGAGGGCAAGACGGTTTGCAACTTACTGGTCCGCATGAAGGTGGACACGGACTGCAGCAACTGGGTGGGAGCGGGACGGGGCAACTTGAACCGCATCCGATTCCACAGCAAGGTGCGGGACAGACGGGAGGTAGGCATACCGGTGGACAACCGACCGTGCAGCCGCCTGATGGTGTTGGGCTTACTGCTGGTGGGAGAGGAATGGGTCCGCCGCAAGGTGCTAGTGCTTTGGGGCATGGTGGGCATGGTCCACAAGGTCCGCATGGTCCACATGGTCCACACGGTCCGCATGGAGGTCCACAAGGTCCACATGGTCCACACGGTCCGCATGGGGGTCCACAAGGTCCACAAGGGCCGCAGGGTAAACACGGGCCGCAAGGTCCGCAAGGCCCACAAGGTCCGCACGGTCCGCAAGGTCCACAGGGTGGTCCACAAGGTCCGCAAGGTCCACATGGTCCACAGGGAGGTCCGCAAGGTCCACAAGGTCCGCAAGGTCCACAAGGTCCGCACGGTCCACAAGGTCCGCAAGGGCTGCAGGGAAACGGAGGAAAGCACGGTCTGAAAAATTATAATTTTACCGTCCAAAAAGACACATTCTTAATTTAATACAGAATTTATGGATGATTATGGGCCCAACTTCACAACACCACTTGGAAATTTTGATATAACACTAACATTAACTGTTAATTTTCATTTAAATATTGAGATGTAAAATCGTAATGAGAAAAAGAGTAATTAATCTAAAATTAATTGTCATAAGTAAAGGTTTTTATGAGGAAAACGTTTTTTTTATTGTTCGTAACATTACAAAAATGAGTCCTACTAAGATTACAAGTTGTTAAAACAACTACTGTCGTGGCTAAGTCCATAACGATGAGGTGACTTAATGAAGAATCGTCATGAGCAAGTTATGTAGCTCATGACGATTCTACAATGGCTAAAGTAATATGTTTATTTTTATGCATGGATAGATAATTTTTTATGAATGTTTATGTAGAGCAAAATTAATAATTAAAATTAGGTGTGGATGAAAGAATGGTAGCTGTAAGCAAACTAAATCCCGCTTATTGATTCACATGTAATATAAAGTTACCAGTAATTGTATATTATAATGTGTACATGTGAATAAATAAATAAAGAAAGGCTTTAAAATGAACTTGTCGATGAGTAAACATTTCTAAACAACATTAATTCTGTCTCTCAATTACAAGAGAGAACAATCATGCCTTGAGGTTGTAGACACTGGATAAACTTCTCCTTATTTTATCAAGTAAAAACAGATATAAAAGAATTCCGGATGTCCAACAGAATATTTCCTCCCTCAGCATCAGAGAAGAGGAAGGGTTTGAGTGGAAGAACATGATTTGTAATTGTGAACTCCGCCCGTGTTTCTTTCGCCCATAATTTGACGTATGTTTGTTTTTATTTTATTGATTTGTAATATTTGTAATTTTCAAGAAAGCAGACCAAAGATTAATAAATAAATAAATATAAAAAGAACATTTCCTGCTTCCAAAATGTATTTACAAAGTCAAGAAAAACTGTTTGCTTTGTTCGGCCAATCTCAGTTGACATCTCTCTCTCTCTCTCTCTCTCTCTCTCCAATATTCTGATTTTGTCAGATCATGATGCTCTTCCATTCTTAATTGAACTTAAAATTTGCCACAATCAATTACATTACCTTCTGTGGTGCAGTTGAATAATTGCACCAGAGAAGGTACTGCTGACACACGCTTTTATATGTTCCAGCCACCATTGGATTATTAATGACTTTGAGTTTATAAAGTTTGGTGAAGAATGTAGCATAACAAGCATTACCTTTGTTAATAAAGTTGCCTACCTTCCTCATAGAGATGGAAAATTAAAAGAATTTAAAATGAACCGTCTTTGATTACCCTAAACACAATTCTGTGGGTCAATTATAAGAGATAGCTGTGTTATTTATAACAAACATATTATTTTGCATAATTCAACATCTGTTTAGATGTCAGCCAGAGAAGTAGTTGTTTCAATAAGTGATTAAGGATAAGGTAAAAAATAAAAGAGGAATAACTCAACATTCAAGTATGAAGATTGAAGATAAACGCTAAAAGATTGAAGAGTAAAAATTCAAATCTGGAAATTTATAAGATTCAAAATCTAAAAACAAAAGGAGAACACTAAAGACTAAAAACTCATGAGTATAGAATAAAGACTTAAGACTAAAAACTAAAGAATTAAGACTAAGAACTTATGCCTAAAAATAGCGCAATTTTGTTTGTTTCTACTTAATTTTAATATTTAATATTGCTTAGACTGATGAAATTAAATATTCAAGATTAAAAATCAAAGAGAAAAAAATTAACACACAAGAATCAAAACTTGAAGGACTAATGATTAAACATTGAAGATACAAATCTTAAAACTAAAAATTTAAGATTTAACGTTTAAAAAAAAGATAGAAGATTTCAAACTCACGACTGTAGACTTAAGCCTGAAACGAGTTAGTTTATATATTATATTTCAAAGAATGAAGATTTATCCACGCGCAATATGCCAACTTTCGGCCGGAGCTCCCTTCAGGAGGGGTGCTACAGCGGAATGAACCGCCGTAGCGAAAGGGTTAAAAATAAAATTATTAAAAGAGAATTTCAGAATTTTTCAGTATAATTGGTTTTTATATTTGTTATTTATTATTATTATTATTATTATTTATTTACGGATTCACCTTTTGTATACATACATCAAAATAATACAAAGAACAAAGTTGATGAGTTGGTATTAAAATGAACTAAAGCAAAATACGAGTAAAAATTAACAATAATAAAATTAAAATTAAATTAAATTCAAATTAAATTACAAAATTAAAATTCATGAATTTTTTTTTTCATTTATTCTTCAAGGTTTCATAACAATTCATTTTCTGTGTTTCTTGAATATAATGGATGAAAAAAACATGATAAACAAACAACATTTGTTGATGATATCTGGAAATCAAAAATAAGTTGGGAGCTCCAAACAAGTAGTCATAAGCCAGAGTTTCTTAAAAAATTATATAATCAAGAACTTGTAAACAGATGAATATTTTTCACAAATATTTGCAATAAACCTTGGGAGATGTTATGCTGATTAGAAGTTGGGATGGAGGCCACCCACCCACCCTACATATATTTTTTTAACTAAAATCAAAACTCTGCAGATGGTTTCTTAAACTACACTAAAATATTGATTTTTTTTGAAAATAAAAAATCGGCTACGTGTTAAACTTTCTTGATATATGTAGGGTGGGTCGGTGGCCTCTATTTCACCCTCCAATCAATTAATCATCCTTATAATATTGATTGTTGAGTTACGTGAATATGAATAGTAATAATAAAACACTTGTAATCACTACTTTCTCCACAGTTTATTTTTATTCGCTAAATGTACATTTCGTTTACGATGTAAATTTTATCAATTGCTTTACAAGAATAAAAATAAACTGTGGAGAAAGTGATTACAAGTGTTTTATTATTAATTAATCATCCGCCAGAATTTTTAGAAAGTTTTATAAAATAAACAATAAAAAGAGTTTAATGTAAATTTCATTAGAATTACATTTTATGTACATATTTTTTTCAACTTAAATAAAAACACTGAATATATTATTTAACTACAATAAAATATTATTTAGAGTTTTTTTTGAAAATAAAAAATCGGTAAGGTGCTAATGTTTGCTTATATATTTAGGGTGGGTGGGTGGCCTCTATCCCAACCTCCAAACAAGTAATCATAACCCAGAGTTTCTTTAAAATTTTTATAATCACGAACTTGAAAACAGTTGAATATTTTTCACAAATATTTGCAATAAACCTTGGGAGATGTTCTACTGATTGGAGGATAAGATGGAGGCCACCCACCCTACATATACTTTTTTAACTTAAATCAAAACTCTATTGATGGTTTAGTAAGCTACACTAAATAGTAATTTGAGTTTTCTTGGAAATAAAAAAAAACGGTTATGTGTTAAAGTTCCTTGATATATGTAGGGTGGGTGGATGGGCTCTATCCCACCCCCCAATCAATTAATCAACTGCCGGATTTTTTCGTAAGTTTTTAAAATAAACAATTTCTTAAGAGGTTATTGTAAATTTCATCAGAATAACATTTTATTTTCACAAATATTTTTAATAAATCGTGAAAGGTGTTTTACTGATTGGAGTATGAGATAGAGGCCACCCACCCACCCTACATATATTTTTTAACTTAAATCAAAACACTGTGAATATTTTATTAAATTACAATAAAATATTATTTTGGGTTTTTTTTTTAAATAAAAAATCGGTAAGGCTCTAAAGTTTGCTTATATATGTAGGGTGGCCTCTATTCCAACATGCAAACAATTCATCATAAGCCAGAGTTTCTCTAAAAAAAGTTATATAAAAATATAAAAGTTGAAAACAGATGAATGTAAATTTCATCAGAATGAACATTTATTTTTCAAAAATATTTTCGATAAACCTTGGGAGATGTTTTACTGGTTGGAGGGTAGGATGGAGGCCACCCACCCACCCTACGTATACTTTTTTAACTTTAATCAAAACACTGTAAATGGTTTATTAAACTACACTGAAATATTAGTTTGAGTTTTCTTGGAAATAAAAGATCGGTTAAGTGTTAAAGTTTCTTGATATATGCAGGGTGGGTGGGTGGTCTCTATCCCACCTTCCAATCAATTAATCATCCGCCAGAACTTTTTTTTTTTTAATGAACAATTTCTTAAGAGTTTAATGTAAATTCCATTAGAATAACAATTTATGTTTCACAAATATTTTTAATAAAAGATGTTTTACTGATTGGAGGGTAGGATAGTGGCCACCCACCCACCCTACATATATTTTTTTAACTCAAATCAAAAAACGTGAATATTTTATTCAACTACAATAAAATATTATTTTGAGTTTTTTTTGAAAATCAAGAATCGGTCGGGAGCTAATGTTTCCTGATATATGTAGGGTGGGTGGGTGTCCTCTATCACACCCTTTAATCAATTAATCATCCTACAGAGTTAATAATATAATAATAAAATAAACACATTAGTAACAGATTAATGTAAATATTATCAAAAATATTTTTTAGTTTTTACAAATATTTTCAATAAACCTTGGGAGATGTTTTACTGATTGGAGGATGGGATGGTGATCACCCACCCACCCTACATATACTTTCTGTTTTAACTAAAACAAAACTGTGTAGATGGTTTATTAAACTACATTAAAATATTAATTTGAGTTTTCTTGGAAATAAAAAATAGGTTATGTGTTAAAGTTTCTTGATATATGTAGGGTGGGTGGGTGGCCTCTATTTTACAATCAAATCAATTAATCATCCGCCAGAGTTAATAATATAATAATAAAATAAACTCTTTAGCAACAGATTAATGAAAATATTATCAAAGATATATTTTACAAATATTTTCAATAAACCATGGGAGATGTTTTACTGATTGGAGGATGGGATGGAGGCCTCCCACCCACCCTACATATACTTTTTTAACTTTAATTAAATCTCTGTAGATGGTTTGTTAAACTACACTAAAATATTACTTGGAGTTTTCTTGGAAATAAAAAATCGGTTAAGTGCTAAAGTTTCTTGATTAATGTAGGGTGGGTGGGTGTCCTCTATCTCACCCTCCAATCAATTAATCATCCGCCAGAACTTTTAAAAAGTTTTATAAAATAATTAATTTCGTAATAGTTTAATTTAAATTTCATCACAAATATTTTTCATAAATCTTGATAGACGTTATTCTGATTGAAAGATGATATAGAGGATAGGATAACTGTCAGCTGCTAAAGTTTTTTGATATAATATATGGGTGGCATCTATCACAACCATCTATTAATAAAATGGTCTCAAAATTTTTGACCTCAATAAGCCAAAAATGGCAAAAATATTACTTCAGAGGCTAGTGTAGCCTGATGGGCATTAACACTAGCTGCAAAGTACAATGGATCGAGTGGAAGAACACCAGAAGTCGTGAACTCCTCCTTTAAGACCTATGTTCCAAATTTTAAAGTGATTATTTAGTATATTTATGTATGTAATTTATGGATTTCTTTATAATAGATCGTGTAAAGCAAATAAACTAAACTAATAAGCCAGAGTTAATCAAGAATTTGGTAACAGATTAATGTACATTTTATCAGAATGAGCTAAAATGTTCTTACAAATATTTTTAATAAATCTTTGGACAATGTGGCAATTTTTGCATTTTTGCAAGATAATCATTTCACATTAAACAAACCATGTATTTTTCAACTGTAATGCTTGTTGGTGCAGTTAAAAATAAACAAAATTGTAGATAATTAATTTTAAAAATAGTTATTGGAGTGAGTTACCATCTTTAAAAATTTAAACAGATAATTATGAAGAATAATTTTACATAATTTAGTAAATTGCTTGAAAAGATAAATACAAAGTTTTAATTTTGAAGAATATCATTTCTCGTTTGTGTTTTTATTCACCTAACACGAAATCAATAGAATAAATAATACACCTAAATTACAGTAGTGTATAATGGGTTGCCTGTTTATGTTAATGTGAATATATTTATTTATTATTTATAATTTAATACCTGGTGTCGCCTATATTTAATTTTTCCTAATATTTTACCCATAGAAGTATTTGTTTCAACAAACGATTACGTTTTTTGTTGTTAATAATAATAAGACTTATATAATGTAAATTAATTGTATGTGTTTTTTAATGAATTTTTTCTGTGTTATTATTATTCTTATTTTGTACTTAGCATATAAGTCAGGCCTTTATTAATAACTAGTTGTTATAATAAAAGGATCAATTCACCAGTTAACTGTGTCGCTCCGTTTTGAAAGTGCGAATTTCTGTGAGTCATGAAAATCGCTCGATGATGGATATATACGTCAAACACAGTTAACTGTTTCTTGAATGACTTTCTCATTTATCACTTGGTGAAACATTTTGAACTATTACTAATGAAGATTTAAATTAAATTACACTTTGTTTTATAAATATAGAAAAATTGTGAAACGAACCAAGTGTAATTTAATTTAAACCTTCATTAGTAACAGTTAACTGGTTAATATCTATCTATCTATTTATACAGGGTTATTCACGCTATACGGCACGGAATATTGTGGCCAAAATACGTGACTCAAAATTTTCACTTTGGAGATATATGGGGGTCTATTAGGGCTACTTTTTAAAATTACTTTCATAATATACAGGGTGTCCCAAAAATCCTAAAAGTATCAAAGTTGTGTTTTTTGAATGAAACGCCCTGTATTTTGTTGCATTTTTGGATCCTTCGATCAAAATAAGTGTGTGTTTTAATAAGGTTTTTATTACCTAAACTTTAAGGTTTTTGAAATAATTTGAATTTTGTAAAAATTTAACCTAATTTTCATGTTTCAAATACTTAAAAAGTAATTAAGTTATGCATACCAAATTTACACTGAAATGTAACAATAGATCTTATTTTATTTTCCAAGTATAATAAACTTGACATCTTATGCCGGGTGTAAAAAAATTGGAATTAAACAAATGAGAACTGTAAATGGCTATAACTTCAATTATTTAAATGGAACGCCATATTTTTTAATTTATCAGCAAATTCACTTTTTAATTACCTATCTTATGGTATTTATATCTTAAGTCTTAAGTCTACTCGTTTTTACAGAAAACGCCAAAATATTGTTTATTGCACCGTTTTAGTACTTTTTAAGTAAAAATTTTAATGTATCTAGTTTTCCATCGTATTTAAAAACGTAAGATAATTAATTTAGTCTGTTACTTTAGTTTAAAAAGCCTGTCTTTTGTTATAGTTGTGTTATTTTGCGTTTTTGTGTTAGATCGTTAGTAATCGTTATTGTTTGAACATCGTTGTTGTATTTAATAGTAAAAAATGAAAATTTACACAGATTTTCTTATACTGCGGTTTTTATAACTGACACTTCCAATTTCTTTAAACTGGTTTAATAGTCTCTCAAAAATGGCTGGCTTAGGGTGATTTCTTTTGGGAAACTTTTAAGTATAAACTCGACAAGCCAATAAACAATTTTGATGACATTCTCCAAGCAAGAAAATAATGCCAATAACCCCTTCTTTTGAGTAAATCTTCATTTTTTACCAAAAAATACAACAGCGATGTTCAAACAATAACGATTACTAACGATCTAACACAAAAATGCAAAATAAGACAACTATAACAAAAGACAGGCTTTTTAAACTAAAGTAACAGACTAAATTAATTATCTGACGTTTTTAAATACCATAGAAAACTAGATACATTAAAATTTTTACTTAAAAAGTACTAAAACGGTGCAATAAACAATAGTTTGGCGTTTTCTGTAAAAACGAGAAGACTTAACATTTAAGATATAACTACCATTCGATAGGTAATTAAAACGCGCATTTGCTGATAAATTAATAAATATAGCGTTCCATTTAAATAAATGAAGTTATAGCCATTTAAAGTTCTCATTTGTTTAATTCCATTTTTTTTTACACCCGGCATAAGATGTCAAGTTTATTATACTTGGAAAATAAAATATGATCTATTGTTACATTTCAGTGTAAATTTGGTATGCATAACTTAATTATTTTTTTAGTATTTGAAACATGAAAATTAGGTTAAATTTTTACAAAATTCAAATTATTACAAAAACCTTAGGGTTTATGTAATAAAAACCTTGTTAAAACACACACTTATTTTTATCGAAGGATCCAAAAATGCAATAAAACGCAGGGTGTTTCATTAAAAAAAACACAACTTTGATACTTTTAGGGTTTTTGGGACACCCTGTATATTATGAAAGCAATTTTAAAAAGTAGCCCTAATAGACCCCCATGTATCCCCAAAGTGAAACTTTTTGAAAGTCAAGTATTTTGGCCACAATATTCCGTGCCGTATAGCGTGAATAACCCTGTATATATATCAAATATTTCAGATATTTTTTACTCTTCTAAATTTACTTATAGAAAACATAATCCAATCAATAATAGTTTTAAAAAATACGTTGATGTATAATGGGTTGCCTCATAAAACCCATACTAATAGATAAAAATCTGTAATGAGTAAAAACTGAAATAACCAGCTTTTATGTACTCACCTGCCACAGTCCATGTTGTCGACGATGCTTTTGAGCTTACACAATAATTCCTTTCGCCTCTCGCTGGAACTTCGCATAACCACTAGGAATTTTGGGGAATTTAGCCGATTCGGGGGGCTCACTTAAATTTGGAGGAGGAACATTGGCCGGTCACGTTGCGCTAATTTAGAATTTGGCTTGTTTATGATAAATTTTTTCAATAGCGTTGCCTGGCTACGGAAAAATCATGGCGGACGCGATTCAGATCAATTTCAGATATCAGCCAACTTGGAAAATCTAAAACAATAATCATTAAATATGTAATGGTAAATTTTAAAAAAAATGGTGGACAAATACAGTTGTAGCAATTAGATGGATGAGCGTTACCATTCGCCATCGGTAGATAATTGTTTTTTTTTTTGTTTTAATTCTGTGCCAGCATAAAAGCCTAACGCATACAAAAAATATATAGATAATATTAATTACATATTTTAGACTGCGCGAGCATTGGGCATTGAGTTCATCCAAGATGATCTTCCACTCGTACCTCGAAGTTGTAAATTCTTATGCTGGCGCCCATGTCGAACAGGAAACCACCAGAAACCAATATTTAGGTGTATTTTTGCCTTAAATTCAAACATTTTTGTCCCTAATATGGGAATTATATGAGGGCGTTCCTTTAAACATAATCATAAATACATAAAAACACGGCGCAAGGAATAACCAAACACTGCTACTAGTAAGATTAATAGATCTTCTGAAATATCTTGATGGCATTTGTTGAATTAAAATATTAAACACTATATGTACGCAGACGCATTTATCAAAAGATCGGATAATGCAAGTGAATGAACATTTTATCAAGTACAACCTATCATATAATTAAACATAATGTTTATTATTATAATTATAATTTCATCAACTAAACCCAATCAGTTAAAATTTAATTGATCGAATGAATCAATCAATAAACAAATTAATTAATTAATTAACGAGTGTAACGAGTATATACGTTATCAGGGGGGCAGATGTCGCACATGAAGATGTACGGCTTCCGACGATCGGAATTTAATCTACTACACCGGGGTAATAAATTAATAACCACCTTCTTTTTTTTCTTCTCTCCCTCCGACCGCGCGTATAAATATTATTTTCGATACGAAATATCGGCGTTTTATTTTTGCACGCCATTAAAACCCATTAAATTTCCATATCTTAATGAAACTATCCCACCGAGTTACGGAACAGTGTGGAACATTTACGCATAATAATCACGCAAAAAAAAACGGGTTATTTATTGGGTTGGACGACTGTCGCCCGTACGTTAATTATACACCTCATCTACCCTACACTTTTCCGGTCACCTTTTAAATATTATATAGAGACGAATAAAAATAAATTACATACCTTACATGTTTACACTTTAAAGTAAATTACTAATTACAAGAAAGTCAGTAAGTAAAATCATTAACGTCGTCAAATCTCTTAAAATCTATTCAATACTTCTTCTGCTACTTTCTTGATGGAACCATATATTCAAAATAGGTGGAGTAAGACACTTGTTTTGTTCCATGATTTTATTAACAGTTTCCTGACACGTGTTTCGATCCGTTACGATCATTTTCAAAGTTTAACTTTGATAAATCATGGAACAAAACAAGTGTTTTACTCCACCCATTCTTCAAATCTTTGACCTGTAACAAAAATATATTTATTTTATTATTAAATGTTAGTAGTAGTGTTTGGCTATTGACCATGTGGTCCTTTCGCCGTCTGTATTAAATGTTTTTAAATATAAAGAAAACATTAAGGTAACAATTGTGATGTTGATTGATAAGTTACTTGGAGATATAATAATATTAATGAAAATACTTGTAATAACTTTCTTCACAGTTTATAAACTTTGGAGAAAGTTATTGCAAGTAGTTTATTTAATGTAACAATTGTGCTTTGAAATCCAATAATTCCAAACCGACTGTTTTTGACAGGTAAACAATAATTTTTTGTAAAAGGGAATTCCGTAAGTAAATTCAAATTCTAACTGTGTATAACTATTGAATGAAATATTGTAAATATGCGCCCTCTGTTAGTCAGCATTTTCACTACTCATGCGCCATCTATTAGTGACTCGCATTTTCCCATACGATTAGGCATGTATACAATGATTTAATCAACGGTATAACATATTGTTGGTCATGATTAATAAAATCCATTTGTTGTTATAGTGTGGTAATAGAATAAAAATTAAGAATTATTATGTCAGTGGTGAATAAACAGAATGATTGCGACCGTTACTACGTGGTAATCCATACGTACACTGAATTGAAAAATTCAGTTTTAACCACAAATAATATTTAAAGTGAATTTTTCAATTCAATGTCAGTGGTGAATAATTATATTTACTGGAAACGAACTTATCGATTGGGAATATGAATTATGGTTAGAATATTCACCTAAACCACATCGAACACAACTTATTGCTAACAACAAGCTTAATGTGCATTTTTTCATTTATGACATATTACTTCTTTTTCTATAGGGTTGTAAATTATTCACAAAACCGAGACTTGCACAGTAAAAAAAGAAATTAAATACGCGAAGGAAATTGTGAAAAGAGTAAAGGAACGCGAACCCGTGGGGGGTGATATACGGTCCCATGCAAATATAATCGGCGCTGTTTTATCAGTCGTCGTCGGCGTTCGCGATAAGTGCAAAAAGTAGGCACCGCCGCCGCGCCGGCAATAACACTAAACAAAGAAATGCAAATGATCCGCGGGACCGACCAAAAGTGCGCTTATCTTTCCCGTCCGAGATTACCGTCCGATCGGAGACACGCGAATCCCCAAATGACTGGTTTACGTTCGCCCGCGGACAAAACGGGAGACTTATTATTATTCGCCGGCGTAATAAAAAGAAAGCACAAAAATTGCGCTCCATTATTCTAATTGCAAAGGGAATTAATACGAGTTACCAATTTCATGGATACCATTTCCTATTGAAATTAAACAATTATTGTATTTTACATATTGGACATGATGGTTGCAATTGTTATTGATTTATATTAACCCTTAAATATGTATATTACATTACTTTTAAGTTAAAGACATTTTTTGGTAATATTAAATAAACTGGAAGGTGGGTTAGTGGGAAAATTTTTAGCTAAATAAATAGATTAGCAGTTTTCCTTATTATTCCAGTAAACCCTCGTTCGTGTTGTACTGATTGGAAGGTGGGTTAGAGGCCACCCACCCACCCTACATATACAATTTAATTTAAACCAAAAACCCTTGTTCGTTTAAAATACTTCAAAAAGTTATTAGTGGTTTGGGTTCAAAAACAAAAAACATTATCTCGAATGAAATAAAAATGTATATGTAGGGTGGGTGGGTGGCCTCTAACCCAGTACAATACGAACGAGGGTTTACTGAAATAATAAGGAAAAATCAAAACAAAATCAAAAATTAAATCATTGAAATATAAACGTCGCTTTGCTAAATTAATAATTAAATAAAGGTCTAACGAAATTCGATCGATTCCACACTTTATTCATTAGTTTAACATATTTAAAACCAATCTCAATAATGTATGCATTTACCTAGTATACTCTTAACCTACCCCAATTACATATTCATTGATCGAGCACACCCTTCACCTTTCCAATTTATTATTCAAGGGCCGAGCGTACTTTTGACCTACTCCAATATATTATGCATTAGATTAGCGCACTCACGACCTATCCCAATTAATTATTCATTGACTTACACAAATTAATAATGCCGTAGTCTAATTAATTAGTCATGTGCCTATTAAGACACCCACCCACCCTACGTCTACATTTATATTTCAATTAAAATACTGATCCAATTATTTAACTAAAAATTAAAACACTTTTGTTAGATTTCTTGATAAAGAGAGAAAAAAAACCTGGTTTAGTTTAAATTAAATACTTGTATAAGATGGGTGGGCGATCACTATCCCACTCACAAAATAATACAAGCCGCGCAGAAAAAAAATATCTATTGTGTAGTAATGGTTTCTGCATTTAATTATTTCCCTTTAACTGTGTTTTTGATTTAAGCATTTATTGTAAACCCTCACCCGAATTTTACGAACTGGAGGGTGGGATAGTGGCCACCCACCCACCCTACATATACTCTTTAAATCTAAACCAGAAACCCTAATTTTCGTTTTTAGGATAACAAACAAAGAGTACGCGATTTTTGCTCAAAATTTAAAGACTGTATTTTTGTTAAAACATTTGTCTACATGTATATAGTGTGGGTGGGCGTTATTTCAAAAAACATCTACTGATCCATCATATACCTTTAAATTTAAACCACAAGCCATCGTTTCTATTATAAGCCCATGAATAATTAATTGATTATAATAGGTCCTACACTATCCGAATCAATATTTTATTAAGATAGATCAAGAGGAAGCTAGGCTAATGAATAATTCGTTGGAACAGATCAGGAGCACGCTAAGCTAACAAATAACTTATTAGGATAGGTCAAGAGTACGCTAAGCCTATGAATAATGGTTTGGGTCAGGTTAGTACAAAGCTAGACCAAAAAAAAGATAATAAAACACTTTATAACTTTGTTTTACCACTATATTTTGTATAACTGTGACTAGTTTCGATCATAAGCTGATCATTATCAAACATAAAGTACCTAAATTTATTACAAACGTTGCTTATATACTATCGAAAAGAGGAGAATACATTACGTCGGTCTGGTCATTAAGAATGGAAAAACCCGGATTAATTTTGGCTTTATGAATTTCGAGTGCTTCCAGTAAATCCATTTTACGACCTTTATCGGTAAAGTGGATTACTGAAAGTACATCCTTTCCGAAAATATGATTGTTTTCTAATAAATGGTTTGCAAAAGTTGAATTGTTATATTTTAAGCGATAAGCTCGTTCATGTTCTTTGAGACGCGTTTCAAAATTCCGACCAGACTGACCAATGTAAATTCCTTTACAAGACCCGCATGTTAATCTATATATTCCTGCTCTTTTCATTATATTAATTTTGGGTTTTGGATTGTAAATTAAATTTGATATCTTATTACTACATTTAAAAGCTACATTAACGTTACATTTTTTAAGGATTTTTTTGATTTTGATACTTATTAGGCCAAAAAATGTTAAACATTGAAATTTTTTGTTGTTAGTGGGTATAATTACTGGATATATATATTTTTGGAATTGTTTTAATTTATGTTTATGAACTAAATTTTCTATTAATTTTGCTGAGTATC
>CAXAKX010000481.1:2500-11192 GCA_963969525.1 Ontholestes murinus | reverse complement strand
CACATTTATGCAGACCCACGACTTTTTTTGTTTGATAATGCGCCCGGAGACACACACGTGAGCACACGACGGCACATGTACACGAGCACACGGCGGCCGGCCGGCGGTGTGAACACCAAGAATTCGTAATTCTGCTCTCTGCTGAACGGAACATCGCACATATCCCGGTTTACGCGTGCACGGACCCCCGACGTTAACGTGTCACTCCATTGGTATACAGAGCACGCCAGTAAAACACCTATCCCGCCCCTGTGGCGGGGTCAAGACGGTGGACGTGATGCAACTTGTGTAAAAGACACGAAACGCGGGGCGGCGGTTGTGCTACGGCGATATTGCGACTAGACGTTCACACATTTATGCAGACCCACGAATTTTTTTGTTTGATAATGCGCCCGGAGACACACACGTCAGCACACGACGGCACATGTACACGAGCACACGGCGGCCGGCCGGCGGTGTGAACACCAAGAATAGGAGTGGAGAGACTCTCGGTCCACACAACTCCGAAATGCATCAATATATCATATATATGGCATGAGAGAGAAGAGAAATTTTATAAATTTCACATCTCGCCAAGGCTTACACACACTACAAAAAACATCATTGTTCGTTAGATTGAAAATCATCGTCTCGGCCAAGGGGACCACGCGCTCGGGTCCCCCGAACGTCTGACTTTATGATGATATATATATTTCAATCAACATAAGTTTTCATTCTCGCTCGGAATTCGGTGAGTTATTGCATTTGAATTTTCACGGAGTTTTTACGCACCGCTACTTTAAAAATATTACATGTTCAGTCTACATGTTGCTCGCATAAGGGCCATACGCATAAACGAATATACGAAATGGGTCCCGCGAACGTGCTATTCGGACAGGTTCAAACTACCTGTTAGAGTTTTCAACACCGAACTGTCCGGACACGGCGAGGCCGTGATTTTATATTCAACAGACGGTATATATATATGGTGGGTGAGAGACAAGAAAAAAATTTCCTCGGGCGGCAACTGATTTCTCGCGTCTCGTTTTATTAAAACATCGAACTGTCCAGACACGGCGAGGCCGTGATTTTATTTTCAACAGACGATAATAACACGATGATGATATATATTTATATATGTAGTAAAATACGGGGAACGATTTTTGTATGAGGCACAACCGACACACAAACCACACACATCTTATTATATATTATAATAGAGTAGCAGATTGGTGCAACACTGAGACCTCGGCGTTCCCCCAAACAAGAGATAAAACTAAAAACACGCCGGCCGACTTATTACACGTAACGTATATAATGGCATTACACTACTACACTGGTGTTGTTGTGTCGCCCGTTGCCGTGTGTCGTCGCCCGCCGTTGTTCCTCGTTCGTCTCTCCGGTTTCGTCGTCGTTTTATTAAATACATCGAACTGTCCAGACACGTGAGGCCGTGATTTTATTTTCAACAGACGATGATGATATTTTATGTGTATTAATATGATGGGGAACGATTATATGAGGCACACCGAACACGCAAAACCACACACATCTTCTTATTATATATTATATATAATACTAGAGAAGTAGCAGCTTGGTGAACACACTGAGACCTCGCGTTCCCCCACAAGAGATAAAAACTAAAAACACGCCGGCCGACTTATTACACGTAACGTATATAATGGCATTACACTACACTGGTTGTTGTGTCGTCGCCCGTTGCCGTGTGTCGTCGCCCGCCGTTGTTCGTCGTTCGTCTCTCCGGTTCGTCGTCGTTTTATATTAAATACATCGAACTGTCCAGACACGTGAGGCCGTGATTTTATTTTCAACAGACGATGATGATATTTTATGTGTTTTAATATGATGGGGAACGATTATATGAGGCACACCGAACACGCAAAACCACACACATCTTCTTATTATATATTATATATAATACTAGAGAAGTAGCAGCTTGGTGAACACACTGAGACCTCGCGTTCCCCCACAAGAGATAAAAACTAAAAACACGCCGGCCGACTTATTACACGTAACGTATATAATGGCATTACACTACACTGGTTGTTGTGTCGTCGCCCGTTGCCGTGTGTCGTCGCCCGCCGTTGTTCGTCGTTCGTCTCTCCGGTTCGTCGTCGTTTTATATTAAATACATCGAACTGTCCAGACACGTGAGGCCGTGATTTTATTTTCAACAGACGATGATGATATTTTATGTGTTTTAATATGATGGGGAACGATTATATGAGGCACACCGAACACGCAAAACCACACACATCTTCTTATTATATATTATATATAATACTAGAGAAGTAGCAGCTTGGTGAACACACTGAGACCTCGCGTTCCCCCACAAGAGATAAAAACTAAAAACACGCCGGCCGACTTATTACACGTAACGTATATAATGGCATTACACTACACTGGTTGTTGTGTCGTCGCCCGTTGCCGTGTGTCGTCGCCCGCCGTTGTTCGTCGTTCGTCTCTCCGTCCGTCGCATAGGGCAAAAATTTGTTAAAAATTTTATTTTACCCATGCGACGGTTTATTAAAGCCAAAAGGATATTTATTTCGGCGTTTCTTTGCGATATATATACATATACTGCTCGCCTGGTCGTTCTTTTTCAATCTTCCACTTTTCACCCGAACGACCTGCACCACCCATATAGCTGTTTGATGCATATTTGTACAGAATAACGGCGAGAAATTAAATTTTTATTTTTCCACCTAGCGCTGCCCGAAAATATCATTTGTGTGTGAAACAAGACGAAACGAAGCGTAATACTCGACTTTATTTGCGTAAATCGAAAATTCGCTCATCGCACCGTGCACCACCATATATATGTCTCTCGCACACAGGTACCGAATAACGCTTTCGGCATCGTGCGCACCGACCGACCGCCGCATTTAAGTTTTTCGCACGCCCGTACCGAATAACGCTTTTAGCATCGTGCGCGCCGACCGACCGACCGACCGACCGACCGCCTCATATATATGTTTCTCGTACATAGGTATCGAATAACGGCAGAAATTATTTTTATTTTATTAAAATAAAATTTTCGTTAATTCGCTTACTCGATACGAAAGGACACATCGGCGAGTGGAAATAAAGCGGACCGAAGTTAAAACGTTCGACATTAGGTTTTTCGCACACCGGTACCGAATAACGCTTTCGACCTGCACCGCCCATACAGCTGTTTGATGCATATTTGTACAGAATAACGGCGAGAAATTTTATTTTTATTTTTCCACTTAGCACTGCCCGAAAATATCATTTGTGTGTGAAACAAGACGAAACGAAGCGTAATACTCGACTTTATTTGCGTAAAATGAAAATTCGCTCATCGCACCGTGCACCACCATATATATATGTCTCTCGCACACAGGTACCGAATAACGCTCTCGGCATCGTGCACACCGACCGACCGCCGCATATAAGTTTTTCGCCCGCCCGTACCGAATAACGCTTTTAGCATCGTGCACACCGACCGACCGCCTCATATATATGTTTTTCGTACACAGGTACCGAATAACGGCAGAAATTATTTTTATTATATTAAAATAAAATTTTCGTCAATTCGCTTATTCGCACCGACCGACCGCCTAATATATATGTTTTTCGTACACAGGTACCGAATAACGGCAGAAATTATTTTTATTTTAATAAAATAAAATTTTCGTCAATTCGCTTATTCGCACCGACCGACCGCCTCATATATATGTTTTTCGTACACAGGTACCGAATAACGGCAGAAATTATTTTTATTTTAATAAAATAAAATTTTCGTCAATTCGCTTATTCGCACCGACCGACCGCCTCATATATATGTTTTTCGTACACAGGTACCGAATAACGGCAGAAATTATTTTTATTTTAATAAAATAAAATTTTCGTTAATTCGCTTACACGATGCGAAAGGACAGATCGGCGAGTGGAAATAAAGCGGACCGAAGTGAAAACGTTCGACTTTAGGTTTTTCGCACACAGGTACCGAATAACGCTTTTAGCATCGTGCACACCGACCGACCGCCGCGTACAATTATTTCGCACGCCCGTACCGAATAACGCTTTTGGCATCGTGCACACCGACCGACCGCCTCACATATATATTTTTCGTACATAGGTACCGAATAACGGCAGAAATTATTTTTATTTTAATAAAATAAAATTTTCGTCAATTCGCTTATTCGCACCGACCGACCGCCTCATTATATGTTTTTCGTACACAGGTACCGAATAACGGCAGAAATTATTTTTATTTTCATAAAATAAAATTTTCGTTAATTCGCTTACACGATGCGAAAGGACAGATCGGCGAGTGGAAATAAAGCGGACCGAAGTGAAAACGTTCGACTTTAGGTTTTTCGCACACAGGTACCGAATAACGCTTTTAGCATCGTGCACACCGACCGACCGCCGCGTACAATTATTTCGCACGCCCGTACCGAATAACGCTTTTGGCATCGTGCACACCGACCGACCGCCTCACATATATATTTTTCGTACATAGGTACGGAATAACGGCAGAAATTATTTTTATTTTATTAAAATAAAATTTTCGTCAATTCGCTTATTCGCACCGACCGACCGCCTCATATATATGTTTTTCGTACACAGGTACCGAATAACGGCAGAAATTATTTTTATTATATTAAAATAAAATTTTCGTCAATTCGCTTATTCGCACCGACCGACCGCCTCATATATATGTTTTTCGTACACAGGTACCGAATAACGGCAGAAATTATTTTTATTTTAATAAAATAAAATTTTCGTTAATTCGCTTACGCGATGCGAAAGGACAGATCGGCGAGTGGAAATAAAGCGGACCGAAGTGAAAACGTTCGACTTTAGGTTTTTCGCACACAGGTACCGAATAACGCTTTTAGCATCGTGCACACCGACCGACCGCCGCGTACAATTATTTCGCACGCCCGTACCGAATAACGCTTTTGGCATCGTGCACACCGACCGACCGCCTCACATATATATTTTTCGTACATAGGTACGGAATAACGGCAGAAGTTATTTTTATTTTATTAAAATAAAATTTTCGTTAATTCGCTTACGCGATTCGAAAGGACAGATCGGCGAGTGGAAATAAAGCGGACCGAAGTGAAAACGTTCGACTTTAGGTTTTTCGCACACAGGTACCGAATAACGCTTTTAGCATCGTGCACACCGACCGACCGCCGCGTACAATTATTTCGCACGCCCGTACCGAATAACGCTTTTGGCATCGTGCACACCGACCGACCGCCTCACATATATATTTTTCGTACATAGGTACGGAATAACGGCAGAAATTATTTTTATTTTATTAAAATAAAATTTTCGTTAATTCGCTTACGCGATGCGAAAGGACAGATCGGCGAGTGGAAATAAAGCGGACCGAAGTCAAAACGTTCGACTTTAGGTTTTTCGCACACAGGTACCGAATAACGCTTTTAGCATCGTGCACACCGACCGACCGCCGCGTACAATTATTTCGCACGCCCGTACCGAATAACGCTTTTGGCATCGTGCACACCGACCGACCGCCTCACATATATATTTTTCGTACATAGGTACGGAATAACGGCAGAAATTATTTTTATTTTATTAAAATAAAATTTTCGTTAATTCGCTTACGCGATGCGAAAGGACAGATCGGCGAGTGGAAATAAAGCGGACCGAAGTGAAAACGTTCGACTTTAGGTTTTTCGCACACAGGTACCGAATAACGCTTTTAGCATCGTGCACACCGACCGACCGCCGCGTACAATTATTTCGCACGCCCGTACCGAATAACGCTTTTGGCATCGTGCACACCGACCGACCGCCTCACATATATATTTTTCGTACATAGGTACGGAATAACGGCAGAAATTATTTTTATTTTATTAAAATAAAATTTTCGTTAATTCGCTTACGCGATGCGAAAGGACAGATCGGCGAGTGGAAATAAAGCGGACCGAAGTCAAAACGTTCGACTTTAGGTTTTTCGCACACAGGTACCGAGTAACGCTTTTAGCATCGTGCACACCGACCGACCGCCGCGTACAATTATTTCGCACGCCCGTACCGAATAACGCTTTTGGCATCGTGCACACCGACCGACCGCCTCACATATATATTTTTCGTACACATGTACAGAATAACGGCAGAAATTATTTTTATTTTATTAAAATAAAATTTTCGTTAATTCGCTTACGCGATACGAAAGGACACATCGACGAGCGGAAATAAATGTGAACCGTGGTAAAAATTTCGTAATTATTTCGTGTCGATCGAAATTTCGCTTTTCGCACCGTGCACACCGACCGACCGCCACACCGGTACAGAATGACTGTCGAAATTTCTTTTATCATTCGATAATATAATATTCGTTCGTTCGCTCGCTCGCAGGAAACGTAAGGAAAAAAGATCGACGAGCGGAAATTAATTGCGAACCGTGGTAAAAGTTTCGAAATTATTTCTTGTCGAAATTATTTTTATAATATTAAAATATAATATGCGTTAATTCGCTTACGCGATACGAAAGGACACATCGACGAGCGGAAATAAATGCGAACCGTGGTAAAAATTTCGTAATTATTTCGTGTCGATCGAAATTTCGCTTTTCGCACCGTGCACACCGACCGACCGCCACACCGGTACAGAATGACTGTCGAAATTTCTTTTATCATTCGATAATATAATATTCGTTCGTTCGTTCGTTCGTTCGCTCGCACGAAACGTAAGGAAAAAAGATCGACGAGCGGAAATAAATTGCGAACCGTGGTAAAAGTTTCGAAATTATTTCGAAATTATTTCTTGTCGAAATTTCGGTTTTAGCTCCGTGCACACCGACCGACCGACCGCCACATATAGGTTTTTCGTACATAGGTACCGAATAACGGCAGAAATTATTTTTATTATATTAAAATATAATATTCGTTAATTCGCTTACGCGATACGAAAGGACACATCGACGAGCGGAAATAAATGCGAACCGTGGTAAAAATTTCGTAATTATTTCGTGTCGATCGAAATTTCGCTTTTCGCACCGTGCACACCGACCGACCGCCACACCGGTACAGAATGACTGTCGAAATTTCTTTTATCATTCGATAATATAATATTCGTTCGTTCGTTCGTTCGCTCGCACGAAACGTAAGGAAAAAAGATCGACGAGCGGAAATAAATTGCGAACCGTGGTAAAAGTTTCGAATTATTTCTTGTCGAAATTATTTTTATAATATTAAAATATAATATTCGTTAATTCGCTTACGCGATACGAAAGGACACATCGACGAGCGGAAATAAATGCGAACCGTGGTAAAAATTTCGAAATTATTTCGTGTCGATCGAAATTTCGCTTTTAGCATCGTGCACATCGACCCACCGGCCGCCACATATAGGCCAATCGCACACCGGTACCGGATGACTGTCGAAAGTTCTTTTACTATACGATAATATAAAATTCGTCCATTCGCTCGTTCGAAACGAAAGGAAACATTGGTGGTAAGTGTGAAAATTGCGAAATTTAACCACCACTCACGCCTTATTTAACATACATTCGTTACGGATATGGGTACAGAAAAACGGTAATTAATTATATCACTTTACGTACCGAATAGCGGCCGCAAATGTGATCCCTATTCGTGTACCGAATAACGGCCGCAGATGTGATGCCTATTCGTGTACCGAATAACGGCCGCAGATCTGATGTCCATTCGTGTACAGAATAACGCCCATCGATCATTTAAAAAAAAAATATCGTTTATCCATTGTAATTTTTACCAGCAGCATTATTATTATATATCATCATATCATCAATTAATATTTTTATTTATTATTTATATTATTGTTATTTTATGTTTAACTGCTGTGGCTGAATAAAACTGGTATGATGATGGATGAAATAAATATTTTATTAATTTATTAACATTTTTCGTTCGTAATAATTTTAAGAACACCCACATTATTTTTGTTAAAAAAAAAAAAAAATGTGTACAATGTACTCTTCTCCTTTCGTTCGTTGTTAAAATAAATTTTTGTGTTGTTAATAAAAATAGGTGTACCTGCCGCCCATTAACTCTACAACTAAACTAATGTAAGAAGTAGTAATGGTTTTAGTCGCCTCTTTTTCTCCACACACACAACACTCACAACACTCGTTCTTCTTTCACAACAACATGCGATGATAAGATCGAACGAGATTGTCTGTGTGTGGTGGTTTTTTTTTTTTTTTTTTTTGTGTGTGTCTCTCTCTCTCGATGATGAAAATATATTATGTGAACTGATGTGCGCGAACAGAGACCGACCCGACGATTTTCGGCGTCTCTGCTCTATACACACACACATCATCACATCATCATCAAAAAAAATTATCAATTTTAATTTCTTCAAATATATGAATAAATGAATGCATATTTTCGAGGTGTACGATCACGACGTACGTACACGTACACGTACTTTAGTGCGCACATTGATGTACAACATGTATTTATCCGTGTATGTTCGGGCGCTCGTTTATCACACACGGTTGTGTGCTGCGCGGCGTGTGTGTGTGTGCGTGCCCAAATAAGTCTGATAACTGGACACGAAGCAAGCCTATGCTCGTGTCACATGCAGACATACGTGCAAACAACACATCAACAACGACAACACAACAGCACACGATGTGTGTGTGATGAGAAAACGACGGCGGCTCGAACGAATAAAACGATATGTATCATCGTCGTGGCGC
>CAXAKX010000480.1:0-10000 GCA_963969525.1 Ontholestes murinus | reverse complement strand
TCATCATACCAGTTTTATTCAGCCACAGCAGTTAAACATAAAATAACAATAATATAAATAATAAATAAAAATATTAATTGATGATATGATGATATATAATAATAATGCTGCTGGTAAAAATTACAATGGATAAACGATATTTTTTTTTTAAATGATCGATGGGCGTTATTCTGTACACGAATGGACATCAGATCTGCGGCCGTTATTCGGTACACGAATAGGCATCACATCTGCGGCCGTTATTCGGTACACGAATAGGGATCACATTTGCGGCCGCTATTCGGTACGTAAAGTGATATAATTAATTACCGTTTTTCTGTACCCATATCCGTAACGAATGTATGTTAAATAAGGCGTGAGTGGTGGTTAAATTTCGCAATTTTCACACTTACCACCAATGTTTCCTTTCGTTTCGAACGAGCGAATGGACGAATTTTATATTATCGTATAGTAAAAGAACTTTCGACAGTCATCCGGTACCGGTGTGCGATTGGCCTATATGTGGCGGCCGGTGGGTCGATGTGCACGATGCTAAAAGCGAAATTTCGATCGACACGAAATAATTTCGAAATTTTTACCACGGTTCGCATTTATTTCCGCTCGTCGATGTGTCCTTTCGTATCGCGTAAGCGAATTAACGAATATTATATTTTAATATTATAAAAATAATTTCGACAAGAAATAATTTCGAAACTTTTACCACGGTTCGCAATTTATTTCCGCTCGTCGATCTTTTTTCCTTACGTTTCGTGCGAGCGAACGAACGAACGAACGAATATTATATTATCGAATGATAAAAGAAATTTCGACAGTCATTCTGTACCGGTGTGGCGGTCGGTCGGTGTGCACGGTGCGAAAAGCGAAATTTCGATCGACACGAAATAATTACGAAATTTTTACCACGGTTCGCATTTATTTCCGCTCGTCGATGTGTCCTTTCGTATCGCGTAAGCGAATTAACGAATATTATATTTTAATATAATAAAAATAATTTCTGCCGTTATTCGGTACCTATGTACGAAAAACCTATATGTGGCGGTCGGTCGGTCGGTGTGCACGGAGCTAAAACCGAAATTTCGACAAGAAATAATTTCGAAATAATTTCGAAACTTTTACCACGGTTCGCAATTTATTTCCGCTCGTCGATCTTTTTTCCTTACGTTTCGTGCGAGCGAACGAACGAACGAACGAACGAATATTATATTATCGAATGATAAAAGAAATTTCGACAGTCATTCTGTACCGGTGTGGCGGTCGGTCGGTGTGCACGGTGCGAAAAGCGAAATTTCGATCGACACGAAATAATTACGAAATTTTTACCACGGTTCGCATTTATTTCCGCTCGTCGATGTGTCCTTTCGTATCGCGTAAGCGAATTAACGCATATTATATTTTAATATTATAAAAATAATTTCGACAAGAAATAATTTCGAAACTTTTACCACGGTTCGCAATTAATTTCCGCTCGTCGATCTTTTTTCCTTACGTTTCCTGCGAGCGAGCGAACGAACGAATATTATATTATCGAATGATAAAAGAAATTTCGACAGTCATTCTGTACCGGTGTGGCGGTCGGTCGGTGTGCACGGTGCGAAAAGTGAAATTTCGATCGACACGAAATAATTACGAAATTTTTACCACGGTTCACATTTATTTCCGCTCGTCGATGTGTCCTTTCGTATCGCGTAAGCGAATTAACGAAAATTTTATTTTAATAAAATAAAAATAATTTCTGCCGTTATTCTGTACATGTGTACGAAAAATATATATGTGAGGCGGTCGGTCGGTGTGCACGATGCCAAAAGCGTTATTCGGTACGGGCGTGCGAAATAATTGTACGCGGCGGTCGGTCGGTGTGCACGATGCTAAAAGCGTTACTCGGTACCTGTGTGCGAAAAACCTAAAGTCGAACGTTTTGACTTCGGTCCGCTTTATTTCCACTCGCCGATCTGTCCTTTCGCATCGCGTAAGCGAATTAACGAAAATTTTATTTTAATAAAATAAAAATAATTTCTGCCGTTATTCCGTACCTATGTACGAAAAATATATATGTGAGGCGGTCGGTCGGTGTGCACGATGCCAAAAGCGTTATTCGGTACGGGCGTGCGAAATAATTGTACGCGGCGGTCGGTCGGTGTGCACGATGCTAAAAGCGTTATTCGGTACCTGTGTGCGAAAAACCTAAAGTCGAACGTTTTCACTTCGGTCCGCTTTATTTCCACTCGCCGATCTGTCCTTTCGCATCGCGTAAGCGAATTAACGAAAATTTTATTTTAATAAAATAAAAATAATTTCTGCCGTTATTCCGTACCTATGTACGAAAAATATATATGTGAGGCGGTCGGTCGGTGTGCACGATGCCAAAAGCGTTATTCGGTACGGGCGTGCGAAATAATTGTACGCGGCGGTCGGTCGGTGTGCACGATGCTAAAAGCGTTATTCGGTACCTGTGTGCGAAAAACCTAAAGTCGAACGTTTTGACTTCGGTCCGCTTTATTTCCACTCGCCGATCTGTCCTTTCGCATCGCGTAAGCGAATTAACGAAAATTTTATTTTAATAAAATAAAAATAATTTCTGCCGTTATTCCGTACCTATGTACGAAAAATATATATGTGAGGCGGTCGGTCGGTGTGCACGATGCCAAAAGCGTTATTCGGTACGGGCGTGCGAAATAATTGTACGCGGCGGTCGGTCGGTGTGCACGATGCTAAAAGCGTTATTCGGTACCTGTGTGCGAAAAACCTAAAGTCGAACGTTTTCACTTCGGTCCGCTTTATTTCCACTCGCCGATCTGTCCTTTCGAATCGCGTAAGCGAATTAACGAAAATTTTATTTTAATAAAATAAAAATAACTTCTGCCGTTATTCCGTACCTATGTACGAAAAATATATATGTGAGGCGGTCGGTCGGTGTGCACGATGCCAAAAGCGTTATTCGGTACGGGCGTGCGAAATAATTGTACGCGGCGGTCGGTCGGTGTGCACGATGCTAAAAGCGTTATTCGGTACCTGTGTGCGAAAAACCTAAAGTCGAACGTTTTCACTTCGGTCCGCTTTATTTCCACTCGCCGATCTGTCCTTTCGCATCGCGTAAGCGAATTAACGAAAATTTTATTTTATTAAAATAAAAATAATTTCTGCCGTTATTCGGTACCTGTGTACGAAAAACATATATATGAGGCGGTCGGTCGGTGCGAATAAGCGAATTGACGAAAATTTTATTTTAATATAATAAAAATAATTTCTGCCGTTATTCGGTACCTGTGTACGAAAAACATATATATGAGGCGGTCGGTCGGTGCGAATAAGCGAATTGACGAAAATTTTATTTTAATAAAATAAAAATAATTTCTGCCGTTATTCCGTACCTATGTACGAAAAATATATATGTGAGGCGGTCGGTCGGTGTGCACGATGCCAAAAGCGTTATTCGGTACGGGCGTGCGAAATAATTGTACGCGGCGGTCGGTCGGTGTGCACGATGCTAAAAGCGTTATTCGGTACCTGTGTGCGAAAAACCTAAAGTCGAACGTTTTCACTTCGGTCCGCTTTATTTCCACTCGCCGATCTGTCCTTTCGCATCGTGTAAGCGAATTAACGAAAATTTTATTTTATGAAAATAAAAATAATTTCTGCCGTTATTCGGTACCTGTGTACGAAAAACATATATATGAGGCGGTCGGTCGGTGCGAATAAGCGAATTGACGAAAATTTTATTTTATTAAAATAAAAATAATTTCTGCCGTTATTCGGTACCTATGTACGAAAAATATATATGTGAGGCGGTCGGTCGGTGTGCACGATGCCAAAAGCGTTATTCGGTACGGGCGTGCGAAATAATTGTACGCGGCGGTCGGTCGGTGTGCACGATGCTAAAAGCGTTATTCGGTACCTGTGTGCGAA
Source organism: Ontholestes murinus (assembly GCA_963969525.1). Taxonomy (NCBI): domain Eukaryota; kingdom Metazoa; phylum Arthropoda; class Insecta; order Coleoptera; family Staphylinidae; genus Ontholestes; species Ontholestes murinus. The sequence goes on along the minus strand of CAXAKX010000480.1, from coordinate 6,097 downwards.
AAACCTAAAGTCGAACGTTTTCACTTCGGTCCGCTTTATTTCCACTCGCCGATCTGTCCTTTCGCATCGTGTAAGCGAATTAACGAAAATTTTATTTTATTAAAATAAAAATAATTTCTGCCGTTATTCGGTACCTGTGTACGAAAAACATATATATGAGGCGGTCGGTCGGTGCGAATAAGCGAATTGACGAAAATTTTATTTTATTAAAATAAAAATAATTTCTGCCGTTATTCGGTACCTGTGTACGAAAAACATATATATGAGGCGGTCGGTCGGTGCGAATAAGCGAATTGACGAAAATTTTATTTTATTAAAATAAAAATAATTTCTGCCGTTATTCGGTACCTGTGTACGAAAAACATATATATTAGGCGGTCGGTCGGTGCGAATAAGCGAATTGACGAAAATTTTATTTTAATATAATAAAAATAATTTCTGCCGTTATTCGGTACCTGTGTACGAAAAACATATATATGAGGCGGTCGGTCGGTGTGCACGATGCTAAAAGCGTTATTCGGTACGGGCGGGCGAAAAACTTATATGCGGCGGTCGGTCGGTGTGCACGATGCCGAGAGCGTTATTCGGTACCTGTGTGCGAGAGACATATATATATGGTGGTGCACGGTGCGATGAGCGAATTTTCATTTTACGCAAATAAAGTCGAGTATTACGCTTCGTTTCGTCTTGTTTCACACACAAATGATATTTTCGGGCAGTGCTAAGTGGAAAAATAAAAATAAAATTTCTCGCCGTTATTCTGTACAAATATGCATCAAACAGCTGTATGGGCGGTGCAGGTCGAAAGCGTTATTCGGTACCGGTGTGCGAAAAACCTAATGTCGAACGTTTTAACTTCGGTCCGCTTTATTTCCACTCGCCGATGTGTCCTTTCGTATCGAGTAAGCGAATTAACGAAAATTTTATTTTAATAAAATAAAAATAATTTCTGCCGTTATTCGATACCTATGTACGAGAAACATATATATGAGGCGGTCGGTCGGTCGGTCGGTCGGTCGGCGCGCACGATGCTAAAAGCGTTATTCGGTACGGGCGTGCGAAAAACTTAAATGCGGCGGTCGGTCGGTGCGCACGATGCCGAAAGCGTTATTCGGTACCTGTGTGCGAGAGACATATATATGGTGGTGCACGGTGCGATGAGCGAATTTTCGATTTACGCAAATAAAGTCGAGTATTACGCTTCGTTTCGTCTTGTTTCACACACAAATGATATTTTCGGGCAGCGCTAGGTGGAAAAATAAAAATTTAATTTCTCGCCGTTATTCTGTACAAATATGCATCAAACAGCTATATGGGTGGTGCAGGTCGTTCGGGTGAAAAGTGGAAGATTGAAAAAGAACGACCAGGCGAGCAGTATATGTATATATATCGCAAAGAAACGCCGAAATAAATATCCTTTTGGCTTTAATAAACCGTCGCATGGGTAAAATAAAATTTTTAACAAATTTTTGCCCTATGCGACGGACGGAGAGACGAACGACGAACAACGGCGGGCGACGACACACGGCAACGGGCGACGACACAACAACCAGTGTAGTGTAATGCCATTATATACGTTACGTGTAATAAGTCGGCCGGCGTGTTTTTAGTTTTTATCTCTTGTGGGGGAACGCGAGGTCTCAGTGTGTTCACCAAGCTGCTACTTCTCTAGTATTATATATAATATATAATAAGAAGATGTGTGTGGTTTTGCGTGTTCGGTGTGCCTCATATAATCGTTCCCCATCATATTAAAACACATAAAATATCATCATCGTCTGTTGAAAATAAAATCACGGCCTCACGTGTCTGGACAGTTCGATGTATTTAATATAAAACGACGACGAACCGGAGAGACGAACGACGAACAACGGCGGGCGACGACACACGGCAACGGGCGACGACACAACAACCAGTGTAGTGTAATGCCATTATATACGTTACGTGTAATAAGTCGGCCGGCGTGTTTTTAGTTTTTATCTCTTGTGGGGGAACGCGAGGTCTCAGTGTGTTCACCAAGCTGCTACTTCTCTAGTATTATATATAATATATAATAAGAAGATGTGTGTGGTTTTGCGTGTTCGGTGTGCCTCATATAATCGTTCCCCATCATATTAAAACACATAAAATATCATCATCGTCTGTTGAAAATAAAATCACGGCCTCACGTGTCTGGACAGTTCGATGTATTTAATATAAAACGACGACGAACCGGAGAGACGAACGACGAACAACGGCGGGCGACGACACACGGCAACGGGCGACGACACAACAACCAGTGTAGTGTAATGCCATTATATACGTTACGTGTAATAAGTCGGCCGGCGTGTTTTTAGTTTTTATCTCTTGTGGGGGAACGCGAGGTCTCAGTGTGTTCACCAAGCTGCTACTTCTCTAGTATTATATATAATATATAATAAGAAGATGTGTGTGGTTTTGCGTGTTCGGTGTGCCTCATATAATCGTTCCCCATCATATTAATACACATAAAATATCATCATCGTCTGTTGAAAATAAAATCACGGCCTCACGTGTCTGGACAGTTCGATGTATTTAATAAAACGACGACGAAACCGGAGAGACGAACGAGGAACAACGGCGGGCGACGACACACGGCAACGGGCGACACAACAACACCAGTGTAGTAGTGTAATGCCATTATATACGTTACGTGTAATAAGTCGGCCGGCGTGTTTTTAGTTTTATCTCTTGTTTGGGGGAACGCCGAGGTCTCAGTGTTGCACCAATCTGCTACTCTATTATAATATATAATAAGATGTGTGTGGTTTGTGTGTCGGTTGTGCCTCATACAAAAATCGTTCCCCGTATTTTACTACATATATAAATATATATCATCATCGTGTTATTATCGTCTGTTGAAAATAAAATCACGGCCTCGCCGTGTCTGGACAGTTCGATGTTTTAATAAAACGAGACGCGAGAAATCAGTTGCCGCCCGAGGAAATTTTTTTCTTGTCTCTCACCCACCATATATATATACCGTCTGTTGAATATAAAATCACGGCCTCGCCGTGTCCGGACAGTTCGGTGTTGAAAACTCTAACAGGTAGTTTGAACCTGTCCGAATAGCACGTTCGCGGGACCCATTTCGTATATTCGTTTATGCGTATGGCCCTTATGCGAGCAACATGTAGACTGAACATGTAATATTTTTAAAGTAGCGGTGCGTAAAAACTCCGTGAAAATTCAAATGCAATAACTCACCGAATTCCGAGCGAGAATGAAAACTTATGTTGATTGAAATATATATATCATCATAAAGTCAGACGTTCGGGGGACCCGAGCGCGTGGTCCCCTTGGCCGAGACGATGATTTTCAATCTAACGAACAATGATGTTTTTTGTAGTGTGTGTAAGCCTTGGCGAGATGTGAAATTTATAAAATTTCTCTTCTCTCTCATGCCATATATATGATATATTGATGCATTTCGGAGTTGTGTGGACCGAGAGTCTCTCCACTCCTATTCTTGGTGTTCACACCGCCGGCCGGCCGCCGTGTGCTCGTGTACATGTGCCGTCGTGTGCTGACGTGTGTGTCTCCGGGCGCATTATCAAACAAAAAAATTCGTGGGTCTGCATAAATGTGTGAACGTCTAGTCGCAATATCGCCGTAGCACAACCGCCGCCCCGCGTTTCGTGTCTTTTACACAAGTTGCATCACGTCCACCGTCTTGACCCCGCCACAGGGGCGGGATAGGTGTTTTACTGGCGTGCTCTGTATACCAATGGAGTGACACGTTAACGTCGGGGGTCCGTGCACGCGTAAACCGGGATATGTGCGATGTTCCGTTCAGCAGAGAGCAGAATTACGAATTCTTGGTGTTCACACCGCCGGCCGGCCGCCGTGTGCTCGTGTACATGTGCCGTCGTGTGCTCACGTGTGTGTCTCCGGGCGCATTATCAAACAAAAAAAGTCGTGGGTCTGCATAAATGTGTGAACGTCTAGTCGTAATATCGCCGTAGCACAACCGCCGCCCCGCGTTTCGTGTCTTTTACACAAGTTGCATCACGTCCACCGTCTTGACCCCGCCACAGGGGCGGGATAGGTGTTTTACTGGCGTGCTCTGTATACCAATGGAGTGACACGTTAACGTCGGGGGTCCGTGCACGCGTAAACCGGGATATGTGCGATGTTCCGTTCAGCAGAGCAGAATTTCGAAACCACCTCTTTATTATAAATAAATGAGCTCGTCGTTACACCGGGCGCGCGCGCGCGTAAGCGCCGCCGCTCGAGTGTGCGCGACTAAACACAGCTCCCTGGTTGATCCTGCCAGTAGTCATATGCTTGTCTCAAAGATTAAGCCATGCATGTCTCAGTACAAGCCAAATTAAGGTGAAACCGCGAAAGGCTCATTAAATCAGTTATGGTTCCTTAGATCGTACCACTTATCCTTGGATAACTGTGGTAATTCTAGAGCTAATACATGCAAACAGAGTTCCGACCGGAGACGGAAGGAGCGCTTTTATTAGATCAAAACCAATCGGTGTCGGACGCGAGTCCGTTCATCGTACAACTTGGTGAATCTGAATAACTTATTGCTGATCGCACGGTCTCGCACCGGCGACGCATCTTTCAAATGTCTGCCTTATCAACTGTCGATGGTAGGTTCTGCGCCTACCATGGTTGTAACGGGTAACGGGGAATCAGGGTTCGATTCCGGAGAGGGAGCCTGAGAAACGGCTACCACATCCAAGGAAGGCAGCAGGCGCGCAAATTACCCACTCCCGGCACGGGGAGGTAGTGACGAAAAATAACGATACGGGACTCATCCGAGGCCCCGTAATCGGAATGAGAACACTCTAAACCTTTTAACGAGGATCAATTGGAGGGCCAGTCTGGTGCCAGCAGCCGCGGTAATTCCAGCTCCAATAGCGTATATTAAAGTTGTTGCGGTTAAAAAGCTCGTAGTCGAATCTGTGTCCCGCGCCGCCGGTTCATCGCTCGCGGTGTCCAACTGGCGTGCCCGCGGGACGTCCTGCCGGTGAGCTTAGCCCGCGAGGGCGGCTCAACTTGAAATCCCATCGCGGTGCTCTTCACTGAGTGTCGAGGTGGGCCGGCACGTTTACTTTGAACAAATTAGAGTGCTTAAAGCAGGCTAAAACTTCGCCTGAATACTTAGTGCATGGAATAATAGAATAGGACCTCGGTTCTATTTTGTTGGTTTTCGGAACCCCGAGGTAATGATTAATAGGAACGGATGGGGGCATTCGTATTGCGACGTTAGAGGTGAAATTCTTGGATCGTCGCAAGACGGACTAAAGCGAAAGCATTTGCCAAAAACGTTTTCATTGATCAAGAACGAAAGTTAGAGGTTCGAAGGCGATCAGATACCGCCCTAGTTCTAACCATAAACGATGCCAGCCAGCGATCCGCCGACGTTCCTCCGATGACTCGGCGGGCAGCTTCCGGGAAACCAAAGCTTTTGGGTTCCGGGGGAAGTATGGTTGCAAAGCTGAAACTTAAAGGAATTGACGGAAGGGCACCACCAGGAGTGGAGCCTGCGGCTTAATTTGACTCAACACGGGAAACCTCACCAGGCCCAGACACCGGAAGGATTGACAGATTGAGAGCTCTTTCTTGATTCGGTGGGTGGTGGTGCATGGCCGTTCTTAGTTGGTGGAGTGATCTGTCAGGTTAATTCCGATAACGAACGAGACTCTAGCCTGCTAACTAGGCGTACTTTCGACATCTCAAAGGTCGGCGTCGGTATCGTCACGGTCGTGCAAACGGTCGTGCGTGCCGCTCGTTTGATTTTTACTGTCGGCGTACAATCAATTCTTCTTAGAGGGACAAGTGGCTTTTAGCCGCACGAGAATGAGCAATAACAGGTCTGTGATGCCCTTAGATGTTCTGGGCCGCACGCGCGCTACACTGAAGGAGACAGCGTGTCCTCCCTGGCCGAAAGGTCCGGGTAACCCGCTGAACCTCCTTCGTGCTAGGGATTGGGGCTTGCAATTGTTCCCCATGAACGAGGAATTCCCAGTAAGCGCGAGTCATAAGCTCGCGTTGATTACGTCCCTGCCCTTTGTACACACCGCCCGTCGCTACTACCGATTGAATGATTTAGTGAGGTCTT
>CAXAKX010000479.1:0-56445 GCA_963969525.1 Ontholestes murinus | reverse complement strand
CCACCCGCGACTGCAATAATTGTTGGACACCCGTTACAATAATTTTGGATATATGAAGGTGGGCGCAGTTCATACAGCTGTGATGATCTTTCACCCTTATCCTTGATTTGGGGTAGGCAGTGTTCTCACTCATTCTTTTTATTTTTTCTATTTATCATAAATATAAACAAATCTAGTCGTTATACAATTACACTATTAGAAAAAGTATAAAATCTTTATTTTTAGAAGTCAATGTAAACTTATTTGTATAAATAAAGTATTAGTATAAGAATATTTGCCTTTTTACGCAATCTGTCAGACCTAAACAATTATTTTCAAAGAAAATAATAACATAGTCAGCTACATAAAATATTATCAACATATCAATTCATTCACACGGCATTTATATGAATGTGAGTGTAATTTTAATTAAATTTAACAGATCGTTTGTGTATATTCTCATAATATTATTATATCAAGCCGATAAAGTTATCGCCGGATGTGACGCCAAGATGGTTTCAGAAAGTGATATTCGCCAGCATTAGGCAATACCATTACGTGGCATGTTAAAAGGAACGTCATCATTTACGAGGATGCATTGCAGTTGAACAACTTTTGGACAGATCACAATTCCCGGGTGTGCAACTGCGCCCGCACTGTAATTTAACCTTTGAAATTCCAAATCGTAAAAGCTGCACTCAACGTTTTTTTTGCCTTGCGCTAGCTATATGCAGAGCGAGCCTTGTCAAATTCGATGTAATTAATTTAAGCCCCCGTAAAATTTAAAAATCCCACACACACACTCAGCGTTTCATTAAGGAGCGAAAATTGCCTCGCTAAATTGGAAACGCGGCATTCTTAGCATTCTTCCCTTACGTCATCCGCTAATGGGTGCACTACTTAACATCGCAAATGATGTAACCGCTGATAATGGAGTCAAGGTCGGTACGTGAGTTAGATTGAAAGCAAAAATAAAGGAGAATCCTATCGGCGAGGTGTTAAGCTCGCAATCGGACGTTTTAAGAATGCGCTTTAATTAACGTTCGAAGGCATGGATAAAATACCGGTTTGGTTACTTTATTGATCATAAAATGAGGAATTGCTAGATGAAAGCTTCCTTTTAGGACGGCAAAAAGGTTCGTTTAGTGAAAATAAACCGTACAAAATAGGTAGGAAATTAAATCAAAGTTATATTTTTAGATACGATCGCTTTTTTAAGTTTGTTAAGTGTTTTGCAAATATTTGTTTATTAAATTTCACTCTTACAAATTAAGAATAAGTACCATAAAGGCAATTGCTTTAAGTAAAATTTGTTTTACTGCCACAATTTTATCAATAGATTAAAGTATCTTTTGAATGTCAGGATATTTTGTACTTATCAACTAAAATTGTACTTAATATATAATAATTTTATTGATTGATTGATGAGGCACTTAGGTGTTGAAAATCCATACTTAATATTGAGATAACGCAATTGTTTGATTTTCAAATATTGGTTTATTAAACACTACATATGTTTCGCCACACTGTGGCTTCTTCAGGTGAAGTAAATATACAAATAAAAAATACATTGTTTCTTATATATTATTTCAGGTTGGCGGGGGTGAAAATATTTTTAGTAGAGGGGAATTTGATAAGTCCGTTTGTTCGTTCAGTAGATGGCCGGTGTGTAGATAGCGATTGATTTCTAAATTTTCTAATAGGTTTAGTTTTTGTCCTTTTCTTTCTTTGTGATTCAAGATTCTACACAAAGAAAGAAAAGGACAAAAACTAAACCTATTAGAAAATTTAGAAATCAATCGCTATCTACACACCGGCCATCTACTGAACGAACAAACGGACTTATCAAATTCCCCTCTACTAAAAATATTTTCACCCCCGCCAACCTGAAATAATATATAAGAAACAATGTATATTTTATTTGTATATTTACTTCACCTGAAGAAGCCACAGTGTGGCGAAACATATGTAGTGTTTAATAAACCAATATTTGAAAATCAAACAATTGCGTTATCTCAATATTAATAATTTTATATCAATGACAGGTATTGATATAAAATTTTCTTCCTTAATTCAATAATAATTGAAATATCAATTTTAGAAATACTGTTAAAAAAAATTGATCAACCATTTTTGAAATCTGTGATCCCACATAAAGCGCAATTTAGGTCATCCTATCAGTACAACGATGACATCAGAGTGTTTACAGTGGTGTGACCGCTAAATTAGAACTACTCGGTGTTCTCTGAAAACAATTTCACGTCCAAAAGTGCATTGGAACACTAATGCGGTTTTTATGCTACAATCATTTTTCGCAAAATTGGCCATTTCACGAATCGGCCAAAGGTGTCATCCATGAAACATTTGAAATTTACACAACCGCAAAAATTTCTGTAATATAGGATTTTAATGCTGTTAAAAAGTTGAAAGCACACCATTGAGCTTGTATGAAGCTAAAAAAGAATAGGAATAGACTGTCTGCAATACAGCAAAATTCCGTCATTGTGATTTGTAAAAGTTTGCAAGAGGTTTTCGAAGACACACCTAAAATGTTTTGGACCTAATACATAATGAGGATGTTAGACAATTTTATACGTCTAATAAGAATTTTAACTGGCTAATTGAGAATTATTTGCAAAACAAACGTTATAATCGATTTTATACTTGAATAATAAAAGGAAAATTATTTAATTTAATAACGTATGACATGTATTTTTTACGGAAGATGTTAAATTTTCAATAGTGGAGACAGGTGTGTCAGATCAATCGTATTCAATAAGCGGACCGATCGACGAACAGTCTCTCGATATCACTGAGGAGGAAGATACGCCGATGGAATGGACGCTACCAGAGGAGGACACAGATGAAAACAAGCCTAAATAACATATCCAAAAAAGTTGCGCTAGCTTTGATCAGGACAGGGATTACCAACTGAAATGCATTGTATATTTTGAGTGCGGTTGTCAAAACTTTAGGGTATATTTTGGATAAAGTGACGTTGAGCATTGAGACGATACATCAAAAACAAAATGTACCGTGAAGAAATTGCAAGAGACCAGAAAAAAAAATTGCCCTTGAAAAAAATATGACAATACATTGGAACGAGAAATTAATGACAAATATACAAGGAGCAGACTTAGGACCGTTTGCTAGTTGTGACTGGTGATGGAATAGAAGAGTTATTGTCAGTCTCAAAGCTCGTATTGGGAACTGGGATTGCACAAGCTAAAGCAGTTTTGATGTAATTCAGGAATATCAGCTAGAAGGTTCCATTAAGGCTTTATCATTTGATACAACTGCCACAAAAACTGGAACACATTAAAATTTTATTATTATAGTATTGATTTTGCTGTGTGCAATAATAAGTAATTAATAATAATTATTATGTATTGTTTATTAATGTAAAATGTTTGTTATAGGAATCGAACTTCAGAAACAACTACAAAGAAATGTTAAAGTCACGCTAAGTGGATGGCTAAAGCCATTTATTCATTAAAAATATACATGTTTAGACAGCAGTTGAAGTTGACAAAGAAAGAAGAGGAAGGCTTACGCGGTGTGAATATATTTATTGTAAAGTTTTATGTAAGAGCGTGGTTTACTGCTTCGAATGCGTTATCTAGTCCAAGCAATTATTTTAAATTTCCGCAGAACATGATACTATAAAGAAGGCAATGGCGTAGAAGCTTCTGCTGCGCTCAACAAATTCGCGAATCATCTTTGGTATTTATCCGATGAAGCAATCGGATTATCGTTATTCGATTAAAACGTCTCCGTCGATACGAAATGGAAAATCGTCGACACGTTGAAACACAATATTTAGTACGATATTCAGTCCAAGCGGGTTAGAATCAATTTGAATAGTGTACACGAGTTAGAGTTGTCGAAAAACCGAGAAATTCAAGACGGTTTCGAATTTAGGTGAAAAATTGTTCTCGCGTTTCTGAATCGACAAAGACTTTTTGAACATTGATCTTAGTTTGTGGAAATAGAATGATGAATATAGTAAATTAAAAACAAACTTATCGAATGCAGAAGAGCAAAAGCATATATAAATCTGTGCGTAGTCATCAACAGCAATTCCCGAATGCTAAGACAAATAATCCTAGAATATTGAAATAGATTTATGAGAGCACATTAAATGTAAATACTTGGACTAACACTCAAAAATTTAATTGTTTATACCTGACCTTGACCACGTTTTCAATTAAAAGCATGTTTTTAAACATAAGTGTTTAATGAATAAAGACAAAAATCATGAAATCGCCGTTGAGAGCATCTGGACGAAATTCCGGGTTACAGAAAGTGGGAGGTGCCAGTAAGTGGCGCAAAAGTGTTGCACTTAGTCTTATATGTATTCTTTAGTATTTAAGGACGAAAACAGCGGTGTATTCGTCTGTCAGTTATACGTCCAGTTTTCCGGAAATAACAAAATTTTAACGCCGCTTTTTAAATACCGCCAATAATATGAGTTTTAATAGGTTGTTGAAAAAATTCACTTGGTTTGTTTCACTAAATTGTTTATTTTATATTCGACTAGTTTCGGCACTGGGCCATTATCAAGAATTCTATTCTATTCTAGTCGAATATAAAATAAACAGTTTAGTGAAACAAATCAAGTGAATTTTTTCAACAACCTATTATTAACATAATGTTTCACCAAGTGAATAATGAGAATCAAATACAATATGAGTTTAATAATCAAAACCTTTTCTATATAATGTTTTTCAATGTGGTTTTGGAAATAACACAGATACTTATCGGCCGAAAAAACATATTTTCTTCAGGTTTTTATTCATACTTTTGATTTGAGCGATCTCTAAACTTCAATCAAATGGTCTCATATTTGCATGAGATCACTCTAACTAATTCCAGAAGAAGAGCCGATTCTAAAAAACAATGTATTACTGATCACCATAATTTACAAGCCACAGTGTGTCAAAACAATTGTAGTGAATTAAATAAAATTTTTTGAAAATCAACCACTTACTATTAATTAGATAAAACGATTCAATAAAATATTTAATTCGATTTAGCTCTAATGATGTTCTACTACACTGGTTGAAAAGTCTTTGGCCTGATAAATAGATACAACCACAAACGAAGAGTCCTTATACTTCTTATAGAGTACCAACTGTATATTTCAAAATTCCAAGATATTTCGATGACTCGTGTAAACTTAGTCTTCTAAGTGACTATACCTCTGAATTTATTTTTAATTTGAAAAAACGTAAATTCTATGTTTTGATTACATTGCTTCCTAATGAAACTGTTGAAACAAAGGCATAGCTTGATACATGTAACGCCTTATCTGTCCCACTCATCAAATATTGGTTTACTAAATTTCGTGGAAACTGTAGAAGCATTTTTTAATGAGACAATTACTTCATAGAGCATCCAGAAAATCAGTAAAATCGTATTGAATAACCGCAAAATAAAATTAGAAGCTAATTAACATCGTATGCGACCTAAAGGATGGCGTTGGTCATATCAATAATGAATATGAACACATGAAAAAATTGATCCAGTTGGGTGTTGCGTTTTTAGAGAATTGATTGACAAAAAATGAAACATGTTCGAAATTCAAAGTTTAACTATAGTAAGAAGGAGTTTTTGCGTCGATTTGGGACAATGGATGATACATGGATCCCTACTACACATAACAAATCGGCAGTCACTGAAATTACGCTCCGAAGTGCTCGATTAGGCAAAATGACTAGGTCGGTCATGTGCATCCCAATAAAAGCTGTCAAAAACTTTGTATCTTCGCGACTTACTCATTTTCCCTCATGTAATGAGTAGTTCCTTGTACATGATATAATATTCATTGATTATGTTGAATATCCAATATTACTCTGTATTACAAGATCAATTTGACGACGATGTCAAAGGTTAAAAGACCACATTTGACAAAGCAAAATAACATTTTTACCAACACAATGCTACAAATCACTTGAGAGATAAACTAAATAAACTGTCTTATAAATTGGTCCCCCATCTAATTGCCTTTTCCAAGACGAACTCTTTTAATTGTAAAGGAATTACAAATTTTAACGCTGATCGAAACATATGTCAGGAAAATAAATACAACAATATAAAACATAACAAATGTTATAAATTAAAATTACCTAACATAATAATTTCGTTTCATCAAGAATGCAGTGGAAAAAAAAATGGTGAAGTGACCATCATAATACTTTCCTATATTTTTCTTGAAAAATATAAGGTTTAGGCAAAAACGCTATTCTTAACAAGTTGCTCAATTTTGGATTCTTTATAATTTCTTGTTATATAACTTTCACGTAACTCCTATGGTTTATTAGCAATTGGCAAAAAATGTCAAAATTATTAATTTCTATTTTTTCTCGCAAGTTAGATCTTTATGAAAAAGATGTTTTAATAAAACTTGTTCAGTTTCTTATTCTCTTCAACTTTTCTTTCTGTTTCTCTTTAAGTTTTGTTTGAAAAGTTATATAATATAAAATAAAAATATTTTTCAAATTTAGAAAAATATCGAGTACAAACCCAAAAAATACCTCTAGTAAACATCCATTTCCGGTTTATGAATGTTTACTAAAAGCCTTTCAGTTCCAGATTTTAATGATAAAACCTTAAGTTTAATGTTTCATCTCATATTCTATATAGAGTTTTTCAAATAAAAGTTTTAAGTTTCAAGTCAAACTCTTAAGAGAGAAACACAAATAGAAATCAAATTAATGAGATTAGTTATATGATTGGCTTTCTAAAATATTTCGATCTGTCGGATACTTAAGCATTTAGAAAGAGAAATATTATTTGAAGATATAACGAAATAGAGAAGTTTTCCTGAACAGAAAAAATGAGTTTGTCTATGGTCGTTATGTATAAAAAAATACTACAAATTTTGAACTGAAACTTAATGTTTTAGTTTTTGCCGGATGAGCTAAAAGGGTTTTAGTCAAGATATAGGCATTGGAAGTAAACCTTTCTCCTGGAAGTTATTTTATAAATACTGAAATATAAATTAACATTGACAACGAAAAGTTAAAGGTGATAAAGATAAAAAACTCTTAAATAACCCTTATTATATAATTCAGTAGGAATGTTAAAGAAAATAAGGAATTATTTTGGCGAGAGAAAAACATAAGGAATAAGAACGAAGAGTTCAATCTGAACAATAAGGAAATCAACTACTTTTTATTTTAGATTTACATTAATATAATATTCAATAAGAAATTATTAAAAACTCCAACATTTGAAAAAGAAAAGTAAGATTCTTTTGATGAGAGGAGAACGTAAGTAAGAGGGAAGAGGGAAATAGGATGAGTATTCAAATTAACAAGGGAGTATATTAACTGATCAGGCTGGGGCTCAGACCAAGGATGGTATACTGACTGTGCACCAGAGTGGTTAGGCCCGCAATCATGTATACTGCTTTGGTGTGGTGCCCAAAAGCCACGCAACCATACAAATCCTCAGCAAAGTCCAAAGGCTTGCCTGCATCAGCATAACAGGGACTATAAGAACCACACCTACTGCAGCAATGGATACGCTATTAGACCTTACACCACTTTATATTCTGATAGTGGGGGAGGCAAAACTGGTACACTATAGACTGCAGTTAGCAACGGTCAAAGTAAAGTTCTCTTCAATCCAATCACTGGGTAGCCTGGCATCAGTCTTTCAAGTTGAAATATTCGCGATCATGGAATGGGCGGAAACCAATATGGAGATGAACTATCGAGACAGGCGTATCTATATCATGTCTGATTTTCATGCGTATCCCGCAAAGTACCTGCACAAGTTACTGCAAGGCATCGAGTTTGGAAAGGTTACGTAAGTAAGGCAATATGGGAAAGTACAATAAGCCACCTAGGCTGCAGTGTATCCGGATCTGTAAAGAAGACGGCCCTCGCAGAAAAAAGAACGACGAGGCTGTTATTTTAAGAATTTTCTTCGCTTGAAGAAGCCAGTATGGTGAAACAAATATTGCGAATGTAACGCAATTAAAAGTTTTTTTTTGAAAACTTGTTTTTACTATAGCATCTTAAAAGTGATTAAGGAAGTGAACAATTTTTATTATAGGTTTATATTGATATATTGTAGAAAAAATATTGATTAATTGAATATTAAAGCATTTTAAGGAAATAGCATTTTTTTTTTCTAGTTACAAAATTTTCATTTTTTCGGGTTGGTCTTTTGCATTTCCAGAAATGTTTGCTTCGATCCCCATTTACATTTTACTATACATTTTCTTGTAATGATTTTAAGGAAAAATTGACGAATTAGAAAGGAAAAAGGAATATGATTGAAAATTTATCATTTTTATGACTACTAAGTTCACCAAGAAAACAACAGGGAACCACTTATCAAATTGTAACGAATTGAAGGTTATCTTACCAACTGCGCCATTTTTTTATTAATTGCTTACCCGAAAACGTTTGCACAAAACAGAATAATAGCAATAACAATTGGATGAAATTGAAGAATAAATTAAACAAGAACCGGTAAACAAGTTTCTAAATGAAGAATAGAATTTGCTAGAAAATACAAGAAACGCTGGAAATTCTCTAGAAAAGGTTTTTAAAAAAATCTGAAAAATGAGAGAAATTAAAACAGAAATTTTTATTAAAGAATATAATAAATTGTAAAAAAATTTAAAATGCAAAAGAAATTGCTGGAATATACAAGATATATGAAGGAGCCGTTTTTTAGAAAATAAAATAAGGTAAATAAGCTAACGATTTTCTATGGGAAGTTTCTAGAAAATAGGCAAAAAAAAACATTAGAAACGTTCTTATAAAATAAAATAAGAAACGATGAAATACTCTTTAAAAAATTTAAGGAAATGTGCAGAATCGCTTGCCTCAAATTCGAGGAAATAATAGTTAGAATTTATTATTGGAATTAATGCGGTATTTTCTGCTACACCAACAAAGGAATAGGATTTTGCATCTTCAAAAAAATGGTGATCATTTAACTTCATATTTATATCTAGAAGTACTTATTTAATTTAATTCAATTTTATGATTCAAAAATCTCGTATATTTGCTAAAACTATAAAGTAAAACGCGCTTGTTTTTGATGTTTGTGTAGATCAAACAAACGTGTTTTACTTTATAAAGTTTATAATTTGTTTCATCAGCCCGATCAATCTAATATTATCTAAATAAAATTCAAAATATTTTTCCAACATTTCTGAATTTATTTTATCAACATTTGTTTCCAATTTTAACCATCCACTTAGAATTTTGTAAAAACTTCTTTTTGGTATATTTAGATTATTTCTGGTTATATTTATTTGTGATTGCAGCATTTTCTTCATTAGTTTTCATAAATATCTTCTCCAAAATTTAGAATTTTGCAGCATATTTACCTTTTTAATAGAATTTTTCCAGTAGTTCTAGTAGGACTCTTCAGGAATTGCGAGATTTGGAAAATTTTTTCGTCCAGAGTTCTAGAATTTTGCAATATTTGTAATTTCTTTTATAAAGTTCTACAGCAGTTTTCTTTCATTTTCTGAGAAGTTTGTTCGATATTTCTTGAAAGTTCCTGAACGATTGATACTGTATCATCGCAAATTCAAATTAAAATATGTTGGGATAGAAACCACCCATTCATCCTACATATATATTTCACTTTAATCAGTTTTAGAGCACAGATAGAGAGAAAAAGAGGTTTCTTCTAGAAGAAAAGAGAGAAGTTTCTTCTGAAGAAATATAGAGAAGTTTCTTCTGGGAAGGAAGAGAGAAGTTTCTTCTGGAGAGAAAGAGAGAAGTTTCTACTGGAAAGAAAGAAGTTCCTTTGGGAGAGAAATAGAGCGCTCTTTTAATGGATTTCCAAGCTGTGTCTTTAAAATACTGGAAAATTTAAACTGTAACTTCAAATCTAATAATTTATTTGTGCTTCTCAAAAAAATTAAACACGTCATACAATACATTTTATAAGTTATAAGTACAATTTTTACACTTTAAAAATTATAAGAGAGTTCCTAAATTTAGAGATTTAAATATAATAAATAAAAATTTTCAATGACTTTCATAATGTCTTTCAAAAAGATTGCCAGAGAAAAGAAATATTACTTTAATGGGGGAGGAGAAAGGAAGGATGTTGAAATTGATAATGACACGCATTAATAATTAAAATTATGCAAACTTGTTAGAGTCATCAACAAGTTTGATATTAAGTATCTGGTTTCTCTATTTTGCATTTTATCAAATACAAAAATATGAAATTAAAAATAAAGACGGAATTCTTGTTCATTCAATATAAATATATTTCGTTGGCATTTAACGAGCTAAATTAATTCTTTGTTAAATTTTAATGATGCGCATCGAATCGTAATACAAATACGCGCCTGCTCTCGGATTTCCGTAATCAAGCTTGACGGTAAATAAAGACCAACATTTTACGTCATTCGCGCGACAAAATTAATTCATTTAGCACGCTTTCACCTTCGCCATAACATCGTCCAACCGTCGGCGTCTTAACCCCAAAAGGTGATGTTTCAAAATAAATATCCGATTTGGGCGATAGATGCCGGCCGGGATTATATTAAAACGAGTATGTTATAAGCTAGAATAATATTTACCTAACCCACATGTGCTCCTGAGGAAACTGGCCGAAAACTCGACAGTTTAATTATTCAAGTCGAGTCATAACAAAGCTGCATTGTATTAATAGCGTCCCCGTGGTAGAGTTTGCCAGTGCGGAAAATTTCCCTATCGATTTATTCGTCTAGAGTCTAAAATAACCGTTACATTAAATGTGTCGTTAAAAGTACAGGCTAAAACAAGTGTAACCCAAAAACGATTATCGCTGTCTGAACAAAGGGATAGGAATAATGATTCTCAAAAACAAATGTAATCGATTATTACTTCTCTACATAGTCCCCTCGCAAAATTAAGCATTTCTCGTAATATGTGATGAGTTTCTGTATCTCAGCTTCATATTCCTCCACCAGAGAATTATGATATGTAATCTTTTTTCCCACCAAAAAGTTCTTGACTTTTGTAAACTGATGGTAATCTAATGAAGCTTATGTGGAGTTTGAAAGTTTGTTAGTAATGACTGATCGTTTTTCATATTGTTGACTCTTCGCAAGTTTATATTACGGCACCAACGCCAAACAGACGACTCATCCTTAATATTTTCTCTACACTCATTCTTCAATGGTCGGTGAATATCGTTAGGTCGCACATTTTTTGCGTTGAGAAATCTAATCACAGCCCTAACTCCACAACTGGCGGCGATCTTTATGTTGTTGAATATTATAAACACTCATATAAACAACACACTAAATATGAGCGAGATGTAGTTTTAAACACAGACAGCTTAAATACAACTGAACATGTGTGCATACAAATAGGGGCTACTCTATTCACAAGCGCTCCGCACGGTACAAAAGGGACGTTCTTACTATCCCTCGTATTTACTGCAATTCTATTATTATGAAATATAAAAGTTCATACAAAATTTTCAATTATATCTTCAATTCAGTTATGTGTATCATTTAATATTCAATTCCTGGAAATTTAATTTTCACTAGTATAAATGTGTTTTAAGAATAAATTTAATTAGCACTAGTGCGAAATACATTTAATTTCGTTTGACCCATTTCGTGCAAATAAAAATATCTGTTTATCTAGAGTTTTGATTTTATTTGCCTATGATAATTTTAATTAAAACGTTTGATTGACGTCCCGTGTACATATTATATAAATTCATACCCGTTTTCACAATGTTTATTAACTATCTTCATTACAATAAAACCGAGCGACCGAACAATTCACGTTCGATTGGGCACCGGGGATATCGATTTTTTGCCATTCAATTGTAATTAATTTAACAACATTCAATTATTATTACATTCGTTTGACAAACGTTCGTTTTTTGGCAGGGTGTGATATTTTTACACTTAATCTATTATTGATCATGTTTCAAATTAAAACAAATTAAAAACAAACTATAAAAAAGTATATATGATAAAGTATCTGGGTTAGTATTGGTCTTTTTAGTTCAGATTTAAATATTAATATTCATAACAACATACTCATAGATAAAATATTACATAATCTCCCCAACTGTATATAATTATCAACATGAACCAAACATTGCTTTTTAAAAAACATCACATTATCATTTTAAGGGTAAGGAGATAAAAAATAGCTCATTTTTTCTCTAGTTCAGCAAAATGAAGAAAGTTTCCTGCATTCTTATTCCGGACTTGCGAACAGTTAAAGTTTTGCCCTCTTCATCGTAGCTCACTTGCTTATACACTTAGTTTCAAGTCAGGCACAGGTCATCCTCTTTGGTGCCCAAACAACTACTACTCTTTCTAACCATGACAATGTTTTGCAATCAGTATTCTTATCAATAAAACTGATGAATAATCTATTCCAATGTAAGCTTTAAAACCATCAAACTCATACTACAATTGTGCTGATCCACCTGGTAGAACTTCTGGCTCTGGCTTCAGCCATTTTAGCCATTTTTGGTTCATCAGTCAAGTCTGCTGTCATTAACTGATGAACCAACATTTACTTGATTATCAAAATCCAAAGCATTATTATCAGGATATTAGTAAAACAGGGGTCTGATTAATGAATTTCCTGTACGTTCATGTTCAAAGAATGCATCCCTTATCCTCTTCTGCACATCATTATTGAATAAGTACGGTTCACTTCTTTTGATGTCAATGTGGGCATGGGATATAACAAACAGTAGCCATGCACCAACCTGATACCACCTGAGAAAAAGGCTAGGGTCTGCATTAAGAAGAAACCGCCAATGTTAGAAGGTGACGCCTGCCATCGTTTCAGATACATACCTAGGATAACTTGCCGCTAGATGCGTCCATTCTGTGAAATTGTCTCCTCTTCACAGAGCCGCGGAACTTTCGGTTCCAGCAATTGTGGGATGAAAGGTTTCTTGTTGGGTGTGTGCTAATAAACCTCTATGTGTCACAATAGTGTAAAAAAGTCCGTAAGTTCAGGTCTGTTGAACACCGAAGGCTCATTCATGTCATTTCAGATGTCCAGGCTTTCTGTTGAACTTTTGAACCCATCCAATGAGTACAAGTTGGAATAGTATTCAATAACTTCAGAATAGAAGAAGTCTGGATAACTACTAGCTCCTGGCCTACTCCAACCTTCAAAAACATTTTCATCCTTGGTGTTAATATAATAGTCATTTGAAAGTGCATTTTCATGTAGGAAGTATCCGCTCTCACTTTTGACTTGAGGATCAATTAGGACAATCAGTTTTCTACCTGTCGCTGTTATATGTTATATCTGTCTTTATCATACATGCTTTATAAAAGAATATTAACAAAAATTGGCAGAAAAAAAGTGCATACATATAAAAAATACAAATTTTGTCAGCATGCTGAAGAGCGGAATTGATTTGCATCAAATGTTCTTCCATTCAAACCCATATTTTCCTCCGCTGTTCCAAACGATTCAGCATTGGTTACTTATTTTGTTTGGAATTTAGGTGCTTATTTTACTCTTGATTTCGGGATGTGTTTAATAAACTTCAAATTGGCATTATTTTTGGCAACTTGTGTTGCATGGATTCGGAATGTACTAACTTGACAGGATCCCAGGTGACGTATTTCTTGCCGTCTGTATATTCGATGTCCAGCCACAGGACATCAAACAGAAAATCACTTTAGTCCATTTTCTCAACAACACCCATGACATCTTCCTCATCATTATAATTCCAACTACGTTGGTGATGACCCTAAGTTAATGAAGCTTTCCCAGTTAATTAAGTATATTATCTGACAGCATCGGCGGGAGTAAGACCCATTAAAATTTAAACATCAATCATTTTCACTCATAAAATGTGCATCGACATTTTTCTACCTTTTCTTCCTGATACCTAATTTAATATAGAAGAGATCACATTTCCATCTTTACTATTGTTGACGTTCACTCCTCTTTCAGTTGCATTTTGCCAATATATACCAGTTGTTCCTCGAGTTCCATGCGCATACACAAGAGGAATAGCTCCATAAAGTGTCACTGTAGAATCTAAATCGTATTCAAAGACATCTAAATTGTATAAACGATAAGGATCCAAACCTCCAGAAGTGGTTCTAAAGGCTAATCTAACAGAATGTTCTGGTAGACCCTACAATGTCGAAGCTTATGGGGACATTCTGTTCTTGGCGGAAGCTTCCGGCCCTCTAGGTTAACAATCATGGTGAGATTTAAAGTTTTCTTTGCATGCACCAGGATCAATCTTTGCTAATTCTTCATTCTCTGTATCAGAAAAAGGTTTATTACTAAGATGTTCCATGGAAAACAATCCTCGCTCGATAATGACTGCAATGGCGGCGTCCTTACTTAAAATTTCAATTCTGAACGGTGCGCCAGAAATGGTGACTTTATTCTTCCTACTTTCAACGCTCACTGATTGATTTTATTATAGAAATTGGAGGGTGGGATAGTAGTAGTAGTAACAACTTTATTGCCAGGAGGCTTGAATTTAATCAATTGATTACTATTAACTTCCCTCTTCAAACAAATATTGTGTTATGGAAGTTGGTGGGTGGGCCAGTGACCATCAACCTTCCCTACATATACATTCAAACTCAAGTTAAAACAATAAAATATATTACAGTTTACGATGTAGAAAATTAACTAATAATTAGAAAACACACAAAACCATTTCGTAAATCTAATCATTAGACAAGTTAAAACAATAGTTTAAATATTTATAATAAATTTAAAATAACACACTTAAATAAATCAAGGTTTTAAAAAGAAAATACCGACCGAAGTTACTATGTACATGTAGAGTTGGTGTTGATGAAAAGAATGTACTGCAAGAATTCAGAATGTTAAAATCATAATCATTGCATCATTGGTTCTTGCTATTATCTTAAAAGATGGGGTTTATTATTATAGATGAGATTATTACTTATATTTATAAACTTATTTTATACCCATTTTGATTAATTTATCAAACCTTCATGAATTTATAATATTTAAACATGTTTGTACCTTCAGTAACACATTTTCATAAAACGTAGAACAACAACGATCGACTTACTGAACATTATCTATGATCACTACAGCGATAAAAAAATAACAAGCAAGTTGATGTGTTTTATAAAGATTGGTTGATTTTTAGCACCCTCGATCATTATCAACATAGTGTGATAAAATTTGGCTTGAATAATATTTTCCAGATACTGAAATCATAATTTTATAACCGTAGCCAATAAGTTAAAATTCTTGGTTATCAGTCTGCACACTACTTTGTCTCCAATGGTATTCCCCATGGATCGTATTTGGTCCACGTCTATTTCTTCTTTATCTAGATTATTTGTGCTCAATATTTACGTACTTTGCCCTACTCTACGCAAATGATATTAAACTGTATAGTGAGTGCAAAAGAACTCTAAACGTTCCTATTAGATATGAACAACTTACTTTCATTAAATATCAAGCAGTGGTCTCTTTACGTACGAAAGCATTCGCTTACTCTCTAGAATGGAAATACAATCTAAGCCCCTGTGCTCTGTTAATGCTTTAATCTCGTACATGGAGATAGATCTGCTCTCCTGAATATATGAGTTTTTCATTAAGGGCTTCCTACCTTTAAATTTAAATAAAACAAAGTGCGTGTTGAGGGCCGCTGTAGTTTGTGGCTTATTCACATAGACCTGCGTCTTAAGAAAACCCAACAAGAAAAAGTCAAACGATCTCGATGGCCAGTTCACATCATCTCCAAGTGCGATGATCAAGCCCTCAATTCGCTCTTGCAGAATGTTCAATGTACCATGAGTTGTGTGGAAAGTAGCCACGTCCTCCTGAAACCACATGTCGTTGGTATCCATATCATCCACTTGAGGTTGAAAGAAGTTGATAATCATCGATCTATAGCACTCGACGTTGATTGTGATGGCCTGGCAAACGTCGTTCTTAAAGAAATATGGACCAGCAAAAAACCACATTAAATAGTGACTTTTTCGGAATGAATTAGACGCTGATGGATCTCACATGGATTGGTATTGTCTCAATTTCACAATTTTGTTTGTTCACGTATCCATTCATCCAGAATTGAGTCTGAAGATGATATTTTGATAAAAATTAGGGTCAGTTTTCAACTACTCCAGGGCCTATTCAGCGAACACACGTCGTTATCTATGGTTGTTTATCTTCAGTTCCAGGGTTAGTTGAATTTTGTACGGGTGCAGGACCAATTCATGCCGCAAAATTTACCAAGATGTGGCCCGCGAAAGGCTGAGTGCTTGTGAGAGACGCGAAATCGAATACGTCGGATTCTCCTACACACTCTCACGGACAGGGGTGATATTTTTGGTAGATATTTCGTTTCGTCGTCGTATGGGTGTTGGTTCATTGTTCATTACTGAACCAGTGGACTAAAATTTTATTTTACTTTACAGTCATTCGTTATTTGAATGCGCAAAGGCGCGAAACGTTGCTCGAATAGAACACCCATTTTAATAAAACAATTTTTTAATTTACATGTGTTGTTGAACAGTATATCCATCCATGGTGATTTGGCAAGATAAATTGAATAAATGACAGCCAATTCAATAGATGTAGCTTCAATAATATGGTCGCTATCAACTGTCAAAGTTCGAAAGTCCCTATTGGAAGACCTTTTAGTAAATGCTGCAAAGCGTTCCATCGGCTTGGAAGCTGGCTACTATGGTAAGCATAGCTAAGGCAAGGAAGACCATATCCCCGACTCCCAGGTCGGTTTAGAAGCTGGGCTTTCCATTCATCATCAGCTGTTAAACTTAATATAATTCATCGCAGAGCATTTTGCCAAAAAACGACTCTCCTAAAGTCTTCAAAGCGTTAGATCGAGTTTAACACGATATGAATGAAGCATTCAGGATAATTAGTCGAGATTCTGTACGATTTATTTCATAAAAGAAAATTCTACTATGTGAGAATATGATATAAGCATGCATTTTAGTTTTCTATAATATCTACTCGCGACATAGTGATCGTGGCTCCGGTCATAATCACCTAATATGTAGGTAAATGGCTCTTCTATAAAGAAGAGAAACTAACATTCACAAGGAAAATACTTTCCAGAAGGCCATTAACCATTGACTTTTTTGAGGAGTGATGACAAAAATATTTCCATGCACTTTAGTAAGCTTAGGCCAAAAGTTATCGACACCCCAGAATTTTAATAACTCGGTCTAAACCAGTCGATAACTAACTCTGAACTGAATGTCATGAAAAGACTAGAGTTAATTTCTATAAAATGATCATTAGGCTACAAATCAGCTAGGCAGCTCCTGTATGGCTTCAAATGCGAAGTACACAAATTTACAGCCAGACCTTCAAAGGATCATTAAGTACACCAAAAGAGACTGAAGTAGCCTCCTACGACAAGAACGACAATGAGTCCCTCTCTGATATCTACTTCCTAAGATTCGAAATTCTTGCCAAGATCAAAATTGGTACAAAATTAACCAGGCTAATCCTTGAGCAACTTTAATCCGTCGTCGGTGACATTGCTCCTATTCGAGGAGATCGTTATAGGACGAATGGTTAATAGCATAATTCATTTAACCTAGAGTATTGGACTAGTCTCTAAAAGAAAAATTCCGGAATCAAATAACATTATTTAGTTATGTTCTGTTACAGGTTTATTATATTGGGGTTAGTGAAACAAAAGAATTGTTCTGTTATATCGGGATTCGACCCTTGGCTTTTCTTAGATAGGTTTCTTTAGAATGAGATTATATTTCCTGATTTAACTTGAAATGAAAACTTCCGTCTTGTGGTGATCCATTTTTAAGGTTATTCTAAATATAAGTTTAATTTTGTATATGTAATTTTGACATCACTTATTTAGCTTATTATTAGAGAGCGGATTTCTAGCATTATGCTTATCCATAATATTAATAGCATCGAAAAAATTTCTTAATATCTATACGAATCTTGAAGAATGTGATTACTTAGCGCTAAGTTTTTTTGGGCTTTTTTGCTTATTTTGACTTTTTGTGCTTATTTTGACTTTTTATGCTTATTTTCATGCTTTTTTTAGATTTTGATGCTTATTTGGAGCATTTTCTTAAACATTTAAAAAACATTTAATAATAATTTCACGCTGATATTAAATTAATCTGCTAATATAGAGAATTTTCGTAAAAATCTGTATCCCATCATTTATAGATTATATTTGTATTACATATTTTCTTCGTGTCTTTTGACAACATAATTGTTAAAAATCTTCATAATATGATACAATAATTATAATGAATTTTATTATTAATAAATATTAGTATAAATTACCAGTTTACAATGGATTCGTTTATAAATAAGTAGATATAATAGACCGTCTCATTATTCAGATAATACAGACGAACGCTTCATAGGAATCACACCTATGATATTCCGGATGTAAACGTCGTTAAAAAATAAATAGGGGCCCCAGTAAGTATTAAATGTAAACAAATTTAAGTGATAGCTAATAATCAGGTGTTCTGCAACCGTATCAATTTTCTTCTCTCGGCAAAAGTACCGATGGGACGACTGGCGCATATTTACCGTTTTCGTTAATTTTCATATTCAAACTCGCATTCATAAACTATTGAATTGACATTCCAAAAACTTTGCTTATTTATCAAAAATTACTATATGCGTGAATCGTATTAACCTGGGGAATCACAGATAAATTATATTATATAATTCACATGTATATTTAACCCATAATGCAAAAGGTGAAAACCACAATACAAGAATTAATTAGAGGCTATCCAGAATTAATAAGTGAAAATTATACATTATTTTGTAAGGCATGTTTAAAAATAGTAAGTTTTATTTTAGTTCCCAACTGCATCCTAACTAGTCAAGACTTGTATGTAAAACATGTTATAACAACACCGCGTCAAGAACGTTTGAAAAAGTTCAAAGCTGAACTAACAAAACAGCACAATTTCACAATCTTTAGCATCATCTTTAATTAAATTCACATTTGTGCAAAATACTTTTACATTCTAATATCCCTTTAAGAAAATTACAAAATAATGCATTTAAATCTTTCTTGGGAAAATATTGTAAAATACGCATTCCCGAGAAAAAATTATGTAGCTCTTAGATACTATGAAACCATACAAAAAATTAAAGATATTATTAACAATAATTTTATGTGGTTTGGTGTGGATGAAAGCACAGACTTGTTTAATTTAATAATATGAGTTTAACATGAAGACATCCGACCAACAGTATTTTGATATATACAAAAGAATTGAAGAAAACTGATAATAACATTATAGCAAAATTCATAAATGATGGACTGAAAAGCTTATTTTTGCCGTAGACAATACCAAGTTACAAAATTTTACTAATAATGCATTTTGTGCATTGTACAAGTTTAGCACATGAATAGAAACGAATTTCTGAAACTATAAGAATGAAATTTCCATTTGTAGATTTAATTAAATATGGAAAAATAGTTCTTATATTCTTCTATGAGTACAATTATTCAAGAAGTCATTATCTGATATCTCACTGCCCCATAAACCAGTGCTAACAAAATGGGGAATTTGGCTATATGCTACAATGTACTATGCGAACAATTTTGAAGAATTTAATAAGGTTATATACAACTTTCCCGAAACGACAAGCAAATCAGTTAAATACTGTTAAACAGTTCTTAAGAAACAAGAGTTTCCTTAAAAACAATTGAGTTACATAAAATCGCGTTTAAATTTTGTGAGCAACACAATCAAATCTTTATAAAAGCAGATTCATTTTAAAAAATACCTGCATGCATTGGCCAAGAAATCAAAATAATATCGAAAGAAGTATTCGTTGAAAATGAAGGATTTTTAATATTAAATAGATTAAACTTGATTTTGAATGGCAATTTTCAAATGGATCCAGCTATAATTTAAAATAAAGAGAAGCTTTTCTACTTTCAAAAATTTATTGAGCGTCAGAAGTAATAATTTTTACAATTAAACCCTTAGAACAACATTTAATGATCTACTGTTTTTATGAATAGATTTTAGTTATTTTGAAACGTATACAAAATTACAATTTAATTTTTAAATACTTACATGATATTATATATTGCGTAAAGAAAGTATGTTTATTTTAGTTTTAAGCCAAATTTCTTTGTAAAATATGTTGATAAACGTGTAACATATCAAGAAAATATAGTTTTCTTTAGTGCTTTTTTCGTGTTTTTATGCTTTTTTCCTGTTTTTATGCTTTTTTAATGCTTTTTTTTCTCTAAATTTTGTGCCTTTTAATGCTTTTTTAGTGCTTTTTTCGTATTTTTATGCTTTTTTCCTGTTTTTATGCTTTTTTAATGCTTTTTTTCTCTAAATTTTGTGCCTTTTTAAGTGCTTTTTTTCACATTTTTTAAGCTTTTTTATCCGCTCTCTACTTATTATAAACTAAAATCAATTAAATTAATAATTCTTCAAAATAACGTATATCTATACACATATTCATTATCATCTCAACGTATATTTATGGCAATAAAACATTTGTGAATAACAAGTAAAGACATAATTGGTTCGTTATATATCTACATTAGACATTAGACTACATTAGAAGATAATAAATAGGTCGAACGTAAGTAAAACTTGGATCATCAAATATTATTTATGCTCATAGAGATTTGATTTATTCATTTTCATTTAAATATTATTTAATTTATAAACTCAAAGATTGGAAGTGTTACTAATTTGCCTGGATTTCATAGCTCTGATATTAACGAAACAAACCAGATTTAGTTAAGCCACGATTATTGCAATATATCAGAAGAAAAAAACTTCTCCCAAGGTTATATCTTCATAAATAAATACGATATTCAAATTTAATATTAAATGGCAGCTTATATTGAACTTCTAACTGGAATTTGCTATTTACTCAAGGCTTATTATGGTCTGCCTTTTTTTAAATATTTAAAATTTTCTAAAATTCACTTTTATTAATTAATTTAAAAAAATATAAAAAAACTTTATCGAAATAGGAGAGGATAATAGCTTGGTAAAGAGCATGAATAAAGTAGATGAAAATCAGATATGTAAAGGTTAAAAAAGTTAAAGTTAAGATATACGATGGTAATATTTTGGAAAAATATAATATTTTATGAAATTTTTAGAATAACAATCAGAATTGAACCACAATAAATTATCTTTTTAAATTTTATTTTATTTTTAAAACCAAAGATGCAATTTATACAGACTTTCATAAGAGTAAATACTATTTAACATTCGAAGGAATTGACCTTGATCTTGTTATAGAAGCTTTCAAAAAACTGATAGTCCAAATCTAAATTTTCCTTTTCAATATATTCACTTGCAGCCCTAGCATTTTTCTCAGATCTGTGAACTAGCTTGTGAATACTTTTATAAAAAATGATTTATCCTTCTATGAAAATACGCTGAAACTGTATCCTTCATTTCTTCATTTCCTTCCTCGAACAACAACAAACACAACTCGACTTTTGTGAACAAGAGCAGAACACCTTTGCTTAATTTTCCTCTTCTTTTCTTTCTGTTAGCCTCTTTTAACTGCTTTAAAATTGAAGCGTAGAATTCTCTGGTTATAGAAACATCTATTTCCTTATAATCAAAAAACAAAATTTCTTTAGATTGTGACACCTTGATGTGAACAATCTAAGAACCTATCTTGCACTGTATTTTAACATGCCGAGATGATTATGGATTATCTTAAAATAATTGTTTCGGATACTCTAACCATTTCTGCGAGTTGGTTTTTCTTCAAACGTACATCGTCTAATATTAATATTTCGATTTTTGTCGATAAGATCTGAAGTTGTGACCTCAACAGACCGCCTATTTAGGGAATCGTCTTCAATTGATTCTCTGTTTTGCTTAAATAGGTTGTATACCATGATTTTTCATGGACAAGTGTGCACAGAAGGCATCTCTTCCAATATGTTTTTTATTCTTGCTTTATAACGGCGCAGATTTCGATTTTCTTTTTTATTTTATTTAATGTATATTTAGATTGGATGTTTAAACTATTGAAAAAAATTGAACCATTAAAAATATTTTTTAAAAGTCTGATTTTTATAGTACTTTCAAGATTAAATATTTACCAACTTATATTAAGATAGAGGCGTTTTAGTTAAATGTACCGTGTATAAATGAAAAGGTAAATGAAACCATTAAACTGTTTTGAGGTGAAATTTTAATGATAAAATATCTTTGTGGAACAAGAACGGCACACGGCAGCTAATGAAATGTAATACTCGCATATAATGAAAACGCTTAAATGTATTTCACGCCTGCATATTTGTACGTTCCGAATCCTCTTCGCACATGAAAATAAATAAAACACTACGCAAAAGGTAATAATTGTTCGGCTTACTTTGAGTCGAGCCTTTCCCTCCGTGTGGATAAAACAACTCCGCTCACCTGAAACAAAAGAAACGAAAACATTACTCGCCACATTCAATTAAACGTAATTATGTAATTAAATTTTATTCGCTACCTTAAGGCATTAATTAACACCTACATTAATAAAGCAGGGCTTTATTGTGTCTAATCTTTGTGAACACTTTGATCTTTTCGCAGCGAAATTCACTCAAGCCGTAAATTACGGCACACTTTCTCCTAAAATTGCCCTATCTTAATACGAAGATATATATATATAATACTCTGTTCAAGCATTACTGTACAATTGATATACAAATATGAAAGAACTACTCATTGTACTAAAGCACCGCCAGGCCTTGGATTATATAACTAATATCTATTATTACTATTAAAGTTTGTGTGAAACATACAAAGTGCCTCATTCTAAACAACCCTTAATATTAAAAATATTTCACCACGTAATAAACGAGAACCAAATTCATCAAATATGTATTATTACCTAACTGAAATCATAATTAGTCTAATGTAATTATTGCAGAAATTGTTATGTAATGACAATCTATAAGCACGTGTTTCGCTCTATTACAACTCGTCAGTGTAGCAATACAAAAAAAATAATTACGTGCTAGGGATTTTCAATGAAGATTTCACTGAAGAGAGTTTTGAATTCATACGTTTTACAAGTTGTAAAAAAAAAACAGCAAACACAACAAACACTTTGCTATAGTTTCAAATATACAGTGCACGCCGCTTAATGTGATCACAACGGGACTCGGGGTTTTTGATAACAATAACCGATTGATAATAATAGCCGAAAAACAAAACTTTATTTTAAATAAAAATATATAACGTAACAAACTATAATAACGTAACATTTTGAATTCTCTACAATTATTTGTTATATAACTTTCATGTTGCTTCAATAGTTTATTAGCAATTGGCAAAAAATGTCAAAAATTTCAAATTTATTTTTTTTTTCTCGAAAGTTAAGAATTTTATGAAAAATATATTTTAACAAAATTTGTTCAGTTTCTCATTCTCTTTAACTTTTGTTCGAAAAGTTTTGTAATATTTTTCATATTAAAAAAAATATCGGAAAAAAAACAAAAAACGCCTCGAGTAAACATCCACTTCCGGTTTATGAATGTTTACCAAAAGCTTTTCAGTTCCAGTTTTTAACGATAAAACCTTAAGTTTAAAGTTTCATCTCAATCGGATCAGTCGTTTTTGAGATACAGCACCCAGGGACAGACAGACAGACAAACACACGCACAGACACAAACATATTTTTTCCAGAAATTAGTTTAACGGACTCGGGAGACCTCAAAACGGATATTTCCGCAAAACAAAATTTTCAAAAAAAAAATCACGATCACAATATTTCCCCTATATATACTTCGTATAGAGGGAAAAAATGATAACATAAACCGAAATCATGATTACTATAAACGAAAATTTTTGTATGTAGTATTACACGTTCGGCCCGTTCTTCGCAAAAGTGATAACAATATCCGATTGATAACATTATCCGTGATTCTAATAAGCGGCGTCTACTGTACAATAAAAAAGACGGATAATCTGTTTTAGGGGAATCTTTTGTATCGCTATTTAATCAAAACATCGGCTTAAATGTGTTGTGAGATATGTGACTGTTGGTGATGGAAGTACAATTGTGCACTTTCATTCACCAGATAAGACCTCGCTTGCAGTTTGAAGATTACTGCCAGATTGTATAGAATGGCCAATAAGTAACAGGCAATTTAAGTCATGTTGAAATCGATGGTATTTAAAATTATTTATATATGTATATATATATATATATATATATATATATATATATCTTAAAAATATTTTATTTAATAAAATGCATAGAAATATTCATTATAAACTACAAAAAAATATATATGAATAAATTTCTCATTTTTCTCTTGGTGAAACACTATGAAATTTTATCTTTTATATTCGAATAATTTAAAATTTATATTAAATACTATTACAAATAATACTATTATCTCTAGTATTCAACAAAAATGCAAAATAATTTTAATTGTCATTTTTAAGCATCAATTTCATGTCGGTCCAATTATACATTTGCAATTGGTTTATGTTTGAATATATATATTACTACTGCTAAAGTTGTAAGTTATGGTCAGGGTAATTACTTTCTGTTTTTAATATGAGTAATAATA
This sequence comes from Ontholestes murinus, assembly GCA_963969525.1. NCBI lineage: Eukaryota > Metazoa > Arthropoda > Insecta > Coleoptera > Staphylinidae > Ontholestes > Ontholestes murinus. Next base: position 31,935 of record CAXAKX010000479.1, on the reverse strand, counting down.
AATATTGATGTAAAACTATTAACACTGTTTTATCATCCAAATAACCTAAAACTTGTACCGTCGCATTCCTGGAACATTATTCATTGGTTCATTATTCTTTAAAAATATGTCAGAAGCTTACCAAAATCGAGACCTTAAATATGATGGTATTCTTTACATAGTTGCACTAGATCATTGATTTTTTTCTTTAATTTTCCATAAATTGTATATAGTATTTAAATAATAAACAGCAACGAACCGGTTCCGGCTAATTCGAGTCTCGGCAGCGCAGTGCATTTGAAACCATGTAAACGTAATGTTGCTGTAGAGTTTTTAAATTCTTAACACAGAATACAGAAATTAAAGTAATATCTATTGTATAACTTAATATTTTATTTTCATTGTACTTCTTGGGTACCATCATAACCAAAGCCAAATGACATATGTTTTAATTCTGTCAATGCATTTCATCTGATTCCTTAGCATTTATAATTGATACGGTTTCTCTTACATAAGCAGATAGTTGGTATACAGCCTCTATTTATTTGATTTTCATTAAAAACATCATTAAATACATTGTCTTGTGTTAGTAGAAATTGATCTTTTCCGAGATTAATTTGAATTATCCGAACGTGCAATTATTAACGGAAGGGCCACAATTTTCAGGATCTCTGGAGTCCATTGAAGCAATTTTAATACACTTAGCGATTCTATGAATAGTTCCGTTTTCGATATGTCTTTTCTTACAAGTAAGACATTTCTGGGATTTTTGTAATCTTTCTTTCTGGTTCTTTCCTGAATCATGTTGATCTGGATTTTTTTTCTTAGCAAAAGTTCTCTGAGATAGTTTGTGTTATTTAGATATGCCAAAGAAGTAATTCTGTATGCACTTTACAAATTAAATTTCATTCGGTAGACATTTTCTGTGTTATCCGTTCCAAAAAAATAACAACTGTATAGAAACTTACTTGCAAAAAATATTAAGAAGGAACCCAAATAACACTCTTGGTTAATCCTTAATCACACAAGAGGAGTGTGAGAAGGCGTGGTTGGTCATCTGCGATTCGGTACATTTTCTGTATTATCTATTCTAAGAAAATACCAACTGCATAAAAATTAACTTGTGCAATCATTTAAAAATACACACCCAAATAACACACTCGGTTCGTCCTTATATCACAGTCCTCTTCATAAAAATACGAGGTGTATTCTCTGAGATCAGAGGTAGTTTATTTATCGTACCGTTCGTACACGATCGATCTCTAAATTTACAATGCCAATGTCTTGTAGCCAAAACTATTATTTTATTAAATTTTTATTTTAAAGGGTATTATATATGAAATATGACATCAGTCAAATGGCTGCCACAGCTGGCCTTACAATAATCCATTCTCTCGACCCAATTTTTCAGAACATTTTCCATCGTCTGCGGCTCTATCTCAGCAATGGCATTTTGGATATTGACTTTAAGATCGTCAATTGTTGCTGGATCGTTGGCATAACAACGTTCTTTAATGGTACCCTAGAGATAAAAGTCCATGAGCTTCAAATCGCAATACCTTGCTGGCCAATTCACACGATTTAAGAACTTTGACCGCAATAAGTCGATAGTTTCGTTGGTAGTGTGGCATGTCGCCCCATCTTGTTGGAACCAGACGTTGCTCACATCCAAACCAGCAATTTGCTCCAAAAAATGTTTGGTATCAAGGTCCTATCACGTGTGGGTTTTCCGATGCCCAAATCCTGCAGTTTTGCTTGTTTACATAGCCCCCGAGGTGAAAATGCGCTTCATCGGAAAAGATAATTTTTCGCCAAAATTCACCATCGGCTTCCAGCTGCTCTAAGGCCCAATTAGCGAAGTTGTATCGAAAGGGATGGTCAACTCTTTTCAACTGCTGTGTTATTTGGACCTTATAGGCGAATAAACCGATGTCTTTATGCAAAATACGCCTTATGGTAGTGCGACTAATGTTCAATTGCTGAGAGCGATGACGAGTCGATGTTCTTGGGTTGGCTTGCACACTATAAGCTACAGGAGCAATATTCCGTGACGAACCGGACGAGCGTGTGAAGGGAGCTTTAGTACGGTCCACGAGCATGCCAGTTTCACGAACTTTGTGCACAAATTTCTTCAGAACACTTGCATTTGGTGCATATGCGTGCAACGTAGAATTCAGTTTAAATAGTGTATTTAATATTGATTCCATAACTGAAAATGATATTTTGTTGGCTGCAAAGAGACTTAGCAATAATTGTACTTCTGGCTCAGATAACATACCTTCATTTTTTGTCCGAGACTGTATTCAAGCACTAGTAAAACCACTAAGTCATATATTTAACCTGATTTTAAGATCGAAAAGCTTCCCTACTCGATGGAAAGTTGCACGTGTTACTCCTGTATTTAAGTCAGGAAGTAGGCATAACATTGAGAACTACCGCCCCATTTCCATTATCAATAATAAGATCTATTCTCACGTAGAATCGAAAATAACTACAAAACAACACGCCTTTATGAGAAAAAGGTTAACAGTAACAAATTTGCTTAATTTTGTTGAATTTGTATCATGTCAACTGGATCAACGAACACAAGTGAATGTAATTCATACTGATTTTAGCAAAGCTTTTGATTCTATTAATCATAATGTACTTTTATCAAAATTATTGCATTGGGGATTTAGTGATAACATGGTTGCCTTAATTAAATCATATCTTTCAAATAGATCACAATATATTGAATATATGAACTACAGATCTGCATTATTTAACCCATACAGTGGTGTTCCGCAGGGTTTAAACCTTGGACCCTTATTATTCTTGCTTTTTGTCAACGATATAGTGCTTGGTATACAGTCTCGTACCCTCATTTATGCTGATGATGTCAAAATTTTTAGAGATATTAAATCTGAAAATGATTGTTTGTTATTACAAAATGACTTGTGTCTTATTCAAAGATGATGTAAGATTAATGACCTTAAGCTGAATATACGTAAATGCAAATGTATGTCATTTTCTCGGAATGTGCAGCAAATTAACTTCAACTATGCTCTTGATGATATAGTTTTAGAACGCGTATATGTTATTAAAGACCTGGGAGTAGTATTTGATAAGGAACTGTCATTTGTACCTCATTGCAATCAAGTTCAAAAAGACGTAATGAAAATGTTTCATCTGCCGAATAACTAAACAATTTCGGGATCTGGACACAATCAAAAAGTTGTACTTCTCATATGTGCGATCTAAGTTGGAATATTGCGCAGTTGTCTGGTCACCCGCATACAAAGTACATATGCAAGCTTTGGAGCGTGTCCAGAAAATATTTGTAAAATTTCTATACTTTAAGGTTTACGCAAATTATCCTACTGACACTATCGCATACAACTGCTTGAAATGTTTAACCTAAAATCTTTGTCATCAAGGCGTGATATTTTACGGATAAAATGCTTACACCAAATTGTTCACCAGGGAATAGATGATCCCAATTTGTTAGCTTTAGTAAATTTCAATATTTCTAGGTTTTGCAGTAGATATGCGGTAACGTTTATTTGTAATCGTAGTTATACAAACATATATTATAACTCACCCATGAATAGTATGTTTCGGTTATATAACGGCATTTAAAATTCTGTTGATATTTTTAATTGTAACTTGCGACAGTTTTCATTTTTTCTCTATTATAAAATTTTGTTTTAATATTACGATGCGGAATTTGTTTTAAATTTAATTTAATATTATATTTTTGTTTATTTGTGAATTGATTTCTTTTGTTTATTTTTAATATTGCAATATTATTTAATTTATACTATATAATTTGTCCATGTAATTGGAGTAATCTGTTGGGAAATAAATTATTATTATTATTATTATATTCGCGACATGTTAAAGTTTGATATATAAAAGTTATTTGCGCCTTTTTCCTTTTTTTATACATTAGGCACAGAAAATATATATAAACACGCTCGATCCCTAAATTGCATTTTTAGGCATTTACAAAGCCAGAGATCTTGCAGCTAAAACATTAGAAGCTGTTATTGTCTTCATTCATTGTTATTCTTCGTTGGTTTGATTTTGCCTTCGACAGCATGTGTAATAAAGTTTGTGCTTGGCATTTTGGTTGGATCTGGGCATCTTTAAGAATTTTTCTTACTTCTAAAGCATAATCAATAAATTTGTTAAATGAACAATTTGCAGAGAAAAAACGAATTTCTTTAATGTCATGATAAATTAGGGCATACAAATTATCCAGAATATTCTATTCTTGTATAAGTGGTTTGATTTTTTTGATCTTGACCTTGAAAATAAATTCATCTGATGCTTATGACGATTTTTTTTTCATGTTCTTAAATAACTCCAGTTGGATTTTATATCTTTATCTTTATTTAAACTTTATCAAACATTGTTAAATATATACAAATAAAATAACGAGACATTATGAAAGAAATAAAAAACATACATATAATTTTAACACCATGCTGACGGTCGGAGTTCACGCTTGAACGTGATCTTCCACTCAAACCCTTATCCTCTCCTCCACTGTTCATAAAACACCAGCTTCAGATACTTATATGCATTTACATGCTTATTTTCCCTTTATTGGGCGATAAAATAAAATTTTATCATTTTGACAATGGCATTACTATTATAAATTATATGTAGATTTATATAGAAGAAAGTCCTTGCGGGGCACTTCAAGTTGAAGCTTTTCTCTGCAGTTTTTCCTTGCAAGATAAAGGCAAATATTTTTTAGCTTAGCCTCTGTAATATTTTTTTTAGAGATTGATCTTTATTGTAAAACTCTCTACTCATTGCTGTTTATTCTTCCCATGAATTCACGTATTCGACTTTTCGAAAATATTTAATTGACGTAATATATAAAAGACTACCATCTGAGCCACCCATACCCACCACAGTGGAGGAGCTGGATCGGATGGTGGAGGTCTTCTCCAATGCATGCAACAAATCAATAGACACTGCGTGTCCCAGTACGCCAAGAAAAGGCAAAAGCAAACCTACTTGGTGGACCCCTAAACTAAACTCCCTAAGAAAGGAGTGCCGTAGACTGTTCAACAAAGCTAAGTGCACCAATGAATGGTCAACTTATAAAGACAGTCTCAGAAGCTTCAAAAGTGAAGTAAGAAAGGCCAAGCGGACGGCATGGAAGTCATTCTGTAACCAAATCGAAGACACTTCAGAAGCATGTCGACTGCGCAAAATTCTTTCTAAAGATCCTGTAGTCCCAGGTTTCGTCATGAAAGAAGACGGCACCTGGACTAGCTCATGCAAAGAAACGCTCGAACTTCTGATGGACACTCACTTCCCAAGAGGAATAAGCAATGAATCCATGTCCACAGAAACTTCTCATTCTCAATGCCCCGTTCACAAGATCGTGAGCAGAGAGAAGCTTATATGGAGCATCAAAAGCTTCAAACCTTACAAAACAGCTGGGCCAGACGGCATCAGTCCAGTTGAATTGCAAGAAGCCCAGGACATAGTTATACCATGGCTGGAAACCATGTTCGTGGGGTGCCTTAACTTCTCGTACATCCCGAGGATGTGGAAAGAGGTGGAACTAACTTTCATTCCCAAAAGCGGGAAGATATCCCATACAAGACCAAAGGACTTCAGGCCCATAAGCTTGTCCTCATTTTTACTCAAAACACTAGAGAGGTTACTTGACATCTACATAAAAGGGAGCATAAACCCCCAGTTGTTGTCAACCTCGCAACATGCGTACACCAAAGGGAAGTCCGTGGAAACAGCTCTGCACTCCCTGGTTAATCAAATAGAAGGAACAATGGGCCACAAGGAGTACACGCTGGTGACCTTCCTCGACATCGAGGGAGCGTTCAACAATGTGTACCCTGAAGCCATTGAGTCCGCCTTAAACGCAACTGGAATTGAGGCAACAGTTGTCGACCTCATAGGCAAGTTGCTCCGAGGAAGAAACATCCGTTCCAAACTAGGGAACTCCCGTATAAGTAGGCAGGCGAACAGGGGCACGCCACAGGGCGGGGTCCTTTCTCCCCTACTCTGGAACCTTGCGTTAAACGACCTTCTCTTAGATCTATGCAACTCCGGATGTAGGGTAGTAGCCTACGCAGATGATGTGGCCCTAGCCATCTCAGGGAAACATCTCAATGTAATGTCCCAGCTCACACAACGAGCATTACTAATACTAACTCAGTGGTGTGAACGATGCGGCCTAGGCGTAAACCCACAAAAAACTGAGCTAGTTCTTTTTACTAGGAAACACAAAATCCCCAAATTCTCACCCCCCATCTTAATGGGAGTAGAATTGGAGATAAAAGAACAGGCTAAGTATTTAGGTATCATACTGGACCGAAAGCTCAGTTGGAAACCTAATATCCAGGAAAGAGTACGGAAAGCCACCGTGGCGCTGTACTCTTGCAAAAAGACGGTAGGCAAAAAATGGGGCATGAAACTCAACATCACCTACTGGCTCTACAAGGCGGTAGTAAGGCCAATACTCTACTACGGCGTATTCATATGGTGGACTGCTTTGGACAAAAAGGTTCACCAGCAAGCATTTGGGACGGTCCAAAGGTTGGCAACCCTGATGATTACAGGAGCTATTAGGACATGTCCCACGAAAGCACTGGAAACAATCCTCAGCAGATTGCGCTAACAACAGCATTAAGACTGAACTCAATCTGCCGACTCACAACTAATACGCGGGGACACACAAGAATTCTCAAAGAATTCCCTGGTGTCCCTAAGAATATTGACCGCTGTCTACCGATCCCTGCATTTCATAACAAGTTCTCCTCCCAGATCCCTACCAAGGAGGACTGGGCGGTGGACAAAGAAAATGAAGCAGGGACACTACACGTCTTCACGGACGGTTCTAAGCAGGACACAAAAGTTGGGGGAGCAGTCTTCTCCGAAGACCTGAAGATCCGACTATCCTTCAGACTACCAGACTACTGTAGTGTACTACAGGCAGAAGTAATCGCCATAAATACTGCAGTAGAATGGCTAAGGACCAATAGGACAAACGCAAACCGGGTCCACATTTACACTGATAGCCAAGCGGCAATCAGGGCTCTAACAGGTGTGAGTAGCACCTCAAAAGTGGTATCTGATTGCCGGAAATCACTAAATGAACTGGCAACACAGACAAACGCTCAACTCATCTGGGTGCCTAGCCACAGCAACAACCCGGGCAATGACACAGCGGATGAGCTGGCTAAGAATGGAACGAAGCTTCACTCGTCCTCAATAAACCAGCACCCAGGAATTCCCTTAGCGACTAGCAAGGAAATCCTAAGCAATATCATCCTAAACCTAACAAACAAAAGGTGGATGAATGAGAGCAGCTGTAGCACAGCAAGGCAGATTTGGCCACGCTGCAACAGCAAAAGAAGCGATGGCATCATCTCATTAAAGAGACATGACATTGCGCTAACAGTGGGAGTCATCACGGGACACTGTCCCATTGGCAAACACGCAGAAAGGTTAGGAATAGCCCACAACGACTTTTGTAGAGGGTGCCTCGACGAAGAGGAGGAGGAAAACGTACTCCACTACCTCTGTCAATGTCCCGCGCTGGCCGGAATAAGAGATTCCTCCCTAGGCCGTTCCTTTATGAATGAGCTCTCTGACATCGAGACAACCGATGCCAGAAGCATAGCCAGATTCATAAATGGCTCCAAATGGTTCCCATAAGAACTCAGGAAAGGGAAATTGGTATCACAACGGGCCTATCTAGGCCTAAGTGTGCACCTCTTCGTGGTGCTGCCACACCAACCTAACCTAATATATAAAAGAGGGTTTTTCAAAAATTGGACCTAAATACGCCACGCATGGCCAAAATATTGCTTCAGTGGCCAGAATTACTCGATGAATTTAATTACCAGCTACCACCTGTAGAAAAAAACATTACTCTTACTTTTGGTGTGTCGATTTTTCCATCTTGGTTATATTTAAACCTGCCAAAAAATCACTCCCAAAGGGAAGAAAGACCGATGGTCGATAGCCTAAACGGGCAGACTAATACAGTATATATCATTTGTAAATGTTTTTAATTTTGTAAATATCTATGTTCGAATAAAGATGTTATTCTTTCTCTCACTCTAAAAGAGGCGGATTCTGGATGTAGAAAATGATGCCAGACTTTTAACATGACGGTCCAAGAAGGGTTATTGGTGAAAAAACATATTTAAATATGTACTCTGCTTGTGCTTCTTTATATGTATTTTTAAAGAAATGTGACCAAAGAAATAAAGAAATAAAAAGATGTTGCAACCAACGTATTGGACTCTAATATTTTTCTGAATATAATGATCTTCCTTTTTCCGTATTCTTCTGCTTCTTCCCTGCGATAGCGTGTGCATCTCAATATTTTTTTTTTTGCTTAGTACCTGTAGTTTCCTAAGATCGTTCTTTTATTTAAAATGTTTTCTAGTTCTCAAGTAAGACCGACGAATATCTCAAATGATGAAAGTTTTTCTCTAATTTGGCTCAATAGAAGGTGAAAAATACACCCGTCAAAATAAAATAATCTGTTTGTATAACAGATTTTGTATTAAGGTTTGTACGGAGAAAGTCCTTACATGGCATTCCAAGTCCCTTTGTTCAGTTATTTCTATTAAGATAAGGCTAGATTTTGTAGTTATTTAACATGTTAGCTGCCAACTACGAGATAACCTATAAATTGTTTACGTGCCCAGGACGCCGAGGAGTATGAGTTATTTTGCAACTTCTTTACAAATCGATTTTGTACAGCTACGATAAAGGTCGTATAACAGCAGCGTAAATATGAATAATTGCCCTCTGGAAAAACAAAATAGGTCGAAGTATGTTGCAGACTTCTTATTTCGTAGATGATTTCCGCGAAGAGATTTCTGTTAATTAAATCCATCAGAAAAGTCGTACCAAAAAAACCTTTCATAAATCTTTTGATGATTAATATGTACTATAATTAACGTCTTTAATAACACAAGGTCCGATAGGAAAGTATGACGTTTTTGAAAAAAATCATAACTCCGAGAATTTTCAATTAAGTCTAATAGGTAGGTATGGATTTGCCATTTCGTATTCATATCAAAACTTCCACACACTCCTCAGATGAGTTGAGATCTTGTTCATGCATCCTTTCAACATGTTAGCCGGAATCGCTTGAATTTCTCGGGTGATAGCATTGGACAGCTCCTCAGTGTCTACTTGTAGTGAAATGGGTCGTCCTGGAAAATGTTCTCTCAAAAATGCCATATACTCCCTTGAGGTATGGCAAGTTGCCCCATCGTGCTGAAAAAAAGCTCTTCTAGTATCAACAATACGTCTTGTCAACTCTAGAAAAAAATCACGCTGCATGGTAACTTGCTTCCATAGCTGCCCTATTTCGAGCCACATTTTCAGGAGTTCTGACACCTTTTTCTTCACCTCTAGGTACTCCAGGCTTCAACGATCCTGTAGTATGGATATAGAAACACGACCGTGCCTTCAGAATTAAATTGTGTTAATTCGTAATGTTTGTCGTGGAGAGTGATTTATTGTCTTAAACTGTCTACACATTGATGTTTTTACTTTCCATTCCAAATAATGAGAGGATAATATTAATATCTTCTTTTACTCTTCTGTCCTAATGTTTTGAATTGCATATTCACCTTTTACATATAAATGTTTTGAAAAATATTTCCCAAATTCCGTATGTTAATTATTTTTTAAGGAGAGACGTCCTAGTCAGTTTTATTCATGTCTTTCCAGTGATCAGGAGGCAATACGAGTATCTAAACGCAAGATTTGAATTTGCCGCCATTTGGTCAGTATATTGTTGCCAGCCCTGAAATAAAACAATTTGACAGCCAAGAGTACTAAAAATGGCGGTTCACGATACAACTACGTGTTTTCATTATTGAACAATATTTAAATGTAATGAAATTTCAAACAAAATATGGTCGGAATAGTGTTTTAAATTCGTTAACTGTGAAGAGATTAATTGAAAAATTTAGGGAGGCTGGCTAGTTGAAGACGCTAAACATATTGGTCATCCAAAAACAAGCCGTTTAAATGTCAATATCGAAGCAGTGCGTAAGAGTGTTGGTGAAAATTCCAGAACATCAATTCGGCGTGCCTCTGTGTCAATGCTTACAAAATTCAGTTAACACAACTGAAGCGTAATGGCCCTACACAGCGAAGAGAGTTCGTTAATTGGATCATTGAACAACAAAAAGTAGATGCTAATTTTTCGAGCATAATCATCCTAAGCGATAAAGCACATTTTAACATTGATGGTTTTGTTAATCGGCAAAATTGCCGTGTTTGGAGTTCAGAGAACACACATGTGATAGTCGAAAAACAAATGCATCCACAACGCGTCACCTTTTGATGCGGGTTTTGGGCCAGAGGCATCATTGAAGCATATTTTATTGAAAATACACGGCTGCTCAAGCAGAGACTGTGACTGGTGCTCGATTTCGCCACATGCTCACACAGTTCTTTCTGGCGAAATTGGATCATATGCATGTGGATAATTTGTGGTTTCAAAAAGAATAATTCAATTACTGCATGAGACATTTCCTGGTCGTATACTGTCGCTTTTCGGTGATCACAATTGGCCCCCAAGACGGTGTGATTTAACACCACTAAATTTCTCTTTATGGGGTTATTTGAAGTCAAAGGTCTATATCAACAAGCCAACAACCACCTGTGCATTAGAAGAAATTATACGCTGCAACAATGAACTTCAGCCAGATTTATTCAGAATGGTCATAGAAAATTTCAACAAAAGAGTGCGTATGTGCCAGCAAGCCGCGGAGGCCATTTGCCCGATGTGGTATTTCATAGATAATCCTATTCTATATACTTTATGAATCAATAGAAAAAAATTGAAGACTACAAACTGTGTTTTCTATTTAATTCAAATTGCGTTTAATTTTGGGACACCCTTTACTTCGTCAAAGTGTTATGGGTGTTTATATAGGAAGCGATGGTGATTTTATAACCAATTTAGACATATGTTTTAATAAAATCAGATGTACAATTAGTGAAGCCAAGGATTTAAAGCTTTTTCTCCTAATAAAATATATAAGTCCTTTACGTTGTAGAAAATTAACTAATAATTAGAAAAAACACGAAAATATTTCGTAAAATCTACAACAAATGAGTCTTATTAAGACTAGAAGAACAAACCACTTTTGAAACAACTACTTCTCTAGCTAATACTTCGACAGACATTGAATAATACAAACGTAATTTGCGTGTTACAAAATAGCAAGGCTATCAAAGCAACACTGGTTTGAACGTATTTCTTTCTGTAAAATGAACTAAAAATGATTGACTGTACGTTAAATAATTTGTGAGTGACTATATTACGATAAATTAGGAACAAGAAATTAATTTAGGTTGATGTAATTAAAAATAAATTAGCAAAAGCAATTAAATAATTCAATACTCAATTTATAACCATCTGCAGACACGTGTTCTCCTAATTTATTTAAGGAAACTTTGAATATTTCAGCAAAGATGAGAAATGGTCAGGATCGACTTTAGCTAGAAGATATTTTTCGAAGTCTTGAATAGATTTCTAGCTCATAAGAAAGACTATTGATGAAATTAAATTTTGGAGAAATAGTCATTGGTAGTAATACTGTTTAACTTTTCGTTTTGTTGAACAAATATTGCAACTTGTTGTTGGTGTAATACAAGGCAAGTGTACGTATGTTTTCACCGGGGCAGATACATGCTTAAGCCTTGTTTATAAAATTTCAAAATTATCCACAGAAGTTCGTTTAATGATCAAAGATGTTGTAATAACGAATTAAATTAAAATACTCAATCGTATTACAATGGAACAGTAATTTATACTTTTATATTTTATTACTGTACAAAAAGTATTTCATATATTCAATTAACACAATCATTACTGGAATTAATGATGATATATGTTAAGTAAATTTTTAATAAAAATATTTAAATTATGATTTCTAATCTAACTTGAATACTTTGTGTTTTAGTGTGGTTTATTGTTATTGCATGCATTGTTCTATCTTCTTGGAGACTATGGATGGATAACTTATTTACTATTCCAGTGAAGCAATTTCTATGCTAAACGCATACCTACAAGCTCGGAAGAGTTCATAATTCATTAGATTTATGTTGTACCTTTACTAGAATCTATTTTTTATATCTTTTGAAAGTCAAATCAGGCATAACAAACACTATCGAGATATATTACCAATAAACCAATCAATACTTTACGTGTATTTACATGCTGTCGATGCCTGTTGTACATTAAAACATTACTCCGGGTTCCTTGAACTGAAAAATATTTTTTTAGCGAATTAAACGTCCATATTAAATTTAACAAAAGACTATTTTAGTTACTGGTTCCTATTAGTAAAATGAAATGTATTACGGAAGTAATCATTTGAATAATATAGTTGCTATTATAAACATTAACGTAACCTATTGATTTTTAAACCACGTTTCTTAATACTATGTTTAAGATTAACTCTGTCCGATTCTCGTGTAGTTTAAATTATGCCTAATGCATATTTATCTATGTATTAGTTTTCTTGTTGCCACATAATTAAAATAATAACGTATTATAATTAATTAGATTATTACGTATATTTTAAATTATTCGAATAATGATTTCAATAATCCCTCCACCAATCCCATTCATATATTTCAATATATGGTACGAGATAGTTCACTTTTCCATTATCGCTGATGAGAAAAAGTTCAGCGCTGAATTTAAGGGAATATGTAAGTTATGTGGGGTAGTTTTTATTTAGATTTGTGCGAGAGCAAAATAGTGGTGAAGTCTGGGCAGCAATAGCGGGTTATAAGTTAGTCTGGTGAACATTGTTTATGTGGCGCTGGGGTGTCCGACTGTCCGCTTACATTGTTAGGGCGTTTCGACCACTAAGGTGAGAAATTAAATGCCTATACGGTCCATAGTCGTAAATCAACACTTTAGCTCAATTCGGACCCGTCCGCATAAATATCCGCCCGCAAAAAACAGATCGCCGCATTTGCAGCTAATGGATCGTCGAAATGTCAAACAGCCGCGGAGAATTAGCTAATTGCTGCATGCAATAAAGTATCATCAATTAAGGCATCGCCGCCTCAATAATTACAGACAACCGACAGTCGAAATGAACTCCAGGACGAGGTGAATAACTCAGGTAGCGAGGATATATACATCATCCTGGTAGCTGCATTATCTTGCACCGGGTGTATTTATTGCGGGATTGGTGTTATTGCGGTTTAATATAAACAGACTACACAGCCCTGAAGTGTGAATTTCTAATGATAAATTCCGCTAGAAAACTCACAACAATGCAGATACAGACTACTATGAAATTCTAATTGTAAAATTTTAACTAGTTACTCATTCCGTGAACAACATTAACTATTGTCTACAATTAAAATACATAGATCTTAATATTAATTACCTAAGAAAAATAGACTAATTATTCGAATTATCTGTGGTTATTAGGGAAACCAGTGCAATTATTAAGGTTAGCTCAAAACTGATTTGCAGCTCTTGTTGACAAGAAAACAATAATTTAGTATTTATATTGTTATAATTAATAGTTTCTTAATTTTAGGTGGTTTTTCGACTTAATTAGAGAAAACATTGCAACTTGGATCTTAATTTAATAGTGTCTCTATCACCTATTCTTAATTTAATTTAATAACTCCTAGTTTTTAGTTAACTGTAAAAGTGATAATGAAATTCAGAAGAGTCGTTGACCAGCGCTCTAGGCTTACTTAAGTTAAAAAATTCAGTAAGCCAAGAGTGCTAGTCACTTTTATTACTTTTATTTATACTTCTTAAAAATGTTTTCCATATGGACGTTATTGCCCTTATTGACATACATATCATAAAATAGTTCCTTAAAATTTGAACAAAAATAGGCGCTAAGCAAATGGCAAAAATATAGCCTGAATGGCAAGAATCACCTGCTTATATTCATCGTCAGCTACAGGGAATAATGAGTTGAGTTGAAGAACACTGCACTGTGAACTCCGCCTTTAAGTCTTGCGATTTAAATGTTAAAGCTATTGTGAGTGTATTTTATTTTGTAACTTTTTTAGCAAGACTTGTAAAGCAAATAAACTAAATTAAACTAAACTAAACTAATCCGGCATTGTTTGTGTATTGAGCGATCCTAACCTGAGCAATATTGCAGGTATATATTATACTATACTTGTAATAATGCAGAAAACTTGCTAATATCTTACGATCGCTAAGAACGTTTACAGTTGACTTCGGTAGAGAATTTCTTGGTATGAAAAAAGAAAAGATCAGTTTAAAGAAATGCAACCGCGAATACTTTTGATAAAAAAGCCAATTACACTCAACTGTCGGTGGTTATTAGAAAGGCCTGCATGAAAGCTGACCTATAAATCAGCGATAATTTGATATTTAGAAAAAACGGAAATGCACAAGCAGAATTTTAAAAGAAGCTTGATTAAGACGCCAATGAAACAATGCGTGGTAGTTTTGGGGGTGTGGTTGACATCATCGGCCAACTTCTAAACAGATAAAAAAGGAAACGCATAATAGCATTCGCTACGTTCAGAAGAGCGAAACAAGGTTTTTTACTATTAAAATAGAAACATCGTAACAGTTTTTGAGCTATACAAAAAGTGTATGTAGATCATCTGAAGTAGCTAGTCTATTTAAATTGGTTGTCACGGATATAAGATCTGATGGTAGTTTTAACTTTACAATAGTTTACCTTACGGAAACACACACTAATGTAGTAACCACAAAGACTTCATCTCTGAAGCCAAAATTACGTCAGAATTTATATTCGTAACAAAAATCATGAGTGGATCTTTGATTCAGGCACTTTTGATCAATGCAAAAAAAAGTTAGCTTTCTTTTGTCATACAACGTCAACGGTTTGTAGTTAAAATTTCCCTTCTTTTCAGCGCTTTAAAGAATTTTCACGCAGAAAATGCGTGCAAATGTGGCTTAAGTCGGCAATACTTTAGCTCATTGCGCATAATACATAATTAATTATTCTCACAAAAGGAGCAACCTCTTTTACAAAGTACTAGATGGAATTATTGATCCTGTAGGACCCGCAATCATTTACGGCACACGAGCTTTTAATATTTATTTAATTATTTTATTTTATTACATCTTTGCTCCCCTTTCTACTACAATATCACACCTAGCATATACAAAATTTGAAATAATACTTAAAATTTTATCCGAAGGGAGAACGGGCGGAATTCACTTCTTCAAATGATCTTCTCTAATTTAAACCCAGATAGGATATAAAAATATATTATTTTGTTAACATAACATACGAGCGCTTAGAAGGAGGGATTTTTTTGAAGATTTCATTTTATACTTAGGCTAATTGGTAAAATTTATTTCTTAATTGGGTCTTAGTTATTATATTAGTTATTTTATTGGCGCCCGCAACTCTCTCATTGATCTCTGACACTTGCAATATGTAATCATAATTGTTATGTTCACTTGATAGTATTAGGCATCGAGTTAGGTATCGTTTTTAAATTAAAATATTTATGAAGCTTTTCGATTCGATAGTTTTATATGATCAGTTATTTGGTAATATGTCATAGTATATTTGTTGCCTATCGTCTGTCGTATATTTTATATTTCTATAGTCTGTCGTTATCATCTATTATCTGCCAAATTACAAATGGCTAGAGGCAAATTTGTCATTTGTTCATTGACCTTTAGCCATCTGTCATTACTATGTGTAAACCTTTACCTTTTATCTGGCTTATTTATTATTTGCAAATTCATCAATCAATTTATAATCTATTATTAGGCATCTTCTATTTTTAAAGGCAGTCATCGTACTGATAATTCGAAGGGAGAGGAATGATTAAAGATTTCACCTTATACATAGGTCAATCTACCAAATTCATAGATACTACTTTATGTTCGAACTTTGTTTTATTTGACAGCTAGGTGTTGTAGTCTATGTGGGTAAAGAGAAAGGTGGTTTAAAAAATATCGCTATTTCGAATGGAAGAACATTTCTTTCTCATGCCCTACCGCTCCTATGTTATAGTTCAAGTTGTCGATGAATTAAAGATGTAAGCGACTATTTTTTTTAGTAACTCTATAACACCCACGACTTTTTGAATTATAATCTCCGACCAAGATTATAAGCATGATCTTAATTAAAAACAAGATTTTAATCATCCCAGGATATTAAACGTGATAACAAATATGTATGTGTTCTTGAGTTTTGTGAAGATTATATTAATAATAAACTATTAACCACCTATTGATAATGGACACATAGTGTCCGAAATGTACATTTAGTGCTTAAATAAAAACAGTGAAGAAAGGAATTTAACCTCGTTTTTATTAGTGATAACAAATGGTACGCTAAGGTGATCTTAATCGGATCTTGTTCGGTGTTGAAAACAAAAGTAGTTCCTTATAAAAACGGCTACAAGTTAGGTCGTTGATGTTAACGTGTAGGTAGATAACATACCTTTGAACTTTGGGTGTAGCAATCTGGCATAATCGCCAAGTTGAATCTGTGAATGACCAAGACCGACATCTAACATGATCTCCATGGTCGTTGATATTAATCTTAATCCAGATAAGTAATTTGCCCTTGAACTCTGGCCTTGAGTCTGACTTATATATTTTTGTTATCTATTATATTCTATCATCTCCTATCTGTCGTTAACCATCTGTTATTTATAATGTGTAAACTTTCATGTATAAATAGTTATTCTATCATCGTTGTTCATGTGTCAACATCTATCGAACACTTATTATACTCCATATGTCATTTAAAACAAATCAATTTCATGCGATGAATTAAATTCTCATTTAACCCATGATGAAACCTTTTTATGTTAATTAGAGATTAATTAAACAATTGGTGTTTTTCATAGTTTTATGCGTTATCAGTTATTTGCTCTCTTCCACTGAACATATACAACCTGTCATCTGTCACTTATGATATAAATCAAATGTCTCTCTATAATATCTATAATTTCTAATATCATCCCTTATATTTCGTTGTCGCCCTAACATTCCATAACTTATCATGTGCTAATCTCTGTCACTTGTCATCTATAATGACATTTGGTATGTTCTCTTGATAATATTAGGCATTGAGTTCTTGAATAAAAATATAAATAAAGCATTTCTATTTCATAGTTTCATATTATTACTTATTTGCCATTCTGCCATTGACCCTTTGCCATCTGTCGCCAGTAATATATTTTATATTTGTATCATCTGTCGCCGTTAACTTTCATCTATTATCTGCTATTTTTCCTCTAACCGTTTGTCATTTGTTACCTGTTATTTGTTCATTGTGCCTTAGCCATCTATCATATATTTTATATGCCCATTATCTCCCATTGGTCATTGTCATTTCTCATCTATTATTTATTTATTGACCCTTTAAAATTTGTCCTTTATTAGATATATATTATACATCTATCGTCTATCATATGTTATCCGTCGTTGTCATCCATTATCTGCCATATACTTCTCTGCCTTTGGTAATTACTTATTATGTGTAAGCCTTCATCTATTACCCGGCTTATCTAGGACTTGTAAATTCAGCAATCACTTATTATCTGTTATTCTATTATTTATTGTCTATCAAACGTCTATGTGAGTTATTATTTGTCAACTGTAAATGACTTTCTAATAAACATGTTATATTCATAACACAGGTCAACAAAATAATTAATTAAATTTGGATTTGTCCATTTTTGTAAGTTAAACTAATGGACAATCAACATTTTTTTGTTTCAATCACGTAATTTTTTTATAAATCTACTAGGTGCTTTATTTGTTGATTCACAAACTAGGATTACTAAAACAAAACGTTAAAGCTTAAAAAAAGATACCTTCGTGGAAAATATCCCGCTATCTCAGATGTAAAATTAAAGAAAGGAATTTTTTCGGTCCTCAAATAAGGAAATTGCCGAAATATCAAGAATTTGTTAATACCATGACTAAAACTGATAAAGATGCATGGATTTAATTTGTTAACGTTATTGAAGTTTCTTTTGTAAAACAAGGATCATAACTACAAGGAAATTGTGAAAAACATACTATAGGAATTTATAGAATTGGGATGTAATATGACCATAATAGTTCACTTTTTACAATCGCATCTTGATTACTTTCCCGAAAATCTTGATGAGAGGTTCCACCAAGACATGAAAGCAATGGAATGCAGGTATCAAGGTCGGTGGAATGTTTCAATGATGGCTGATTTCTGCTGATCAACAAAAAGGTACAATCCGGACTTGGAATACAGAAGAAAATCCACTAAAAAAAGTTTTTCATCCAAAATGGAAAGATCTTTTGGAAAGAAAATAAATTAAAGATTTGTCTCTGTATGAATAAAAGTAGCATTTATTTTGACCAAATTTTCTATTAATTTAATTTCAACATTGATAAAAACCTTACGTGATAGGGCACTTGGATTTAAATCCAGCAGATCAAAATTATACAAAATCAGAAGATCGAAATTTTCAAAACTTTCAAAAAACCAAAATTTGTTGGCCTGTGTAATATATAAAATATCGGCTCTTTTTTCTTATAACAATGTAATGTTGCCGCTTATCTGTTATCTGTCGTTAGGAATTTAAGATTCTATGTATGCTTGTAAGTTTGTAAGTCACGAAATAAATTCCGCGTGTGATATTAACAAAGTAAGTTTTATTTATCATTTGATAAAGTTCCACATTAAAGATGTATCACAAAGTTATGGCTTCAAGCATCCAACATATTCTATGTATCAGCTTGAATCTGACACCTCTCAGTCAGTTATTTGTGCTATTCGTTAAAAATATTCTCCTTATAATATTGGGGGGGGGGGGGGGTGGATCATCTTGTCGTTTTGGAATAAAAACACACAATATAGAGTCCACAATTTTATATGTCATCAGTAATTTGTTTTATTATTTAATATACAGGTAGGAAACTCGTTCGTGATGGGAACTTGATTAGGCATAACTCAGATTACAAGTCTTAAAATATGCAATAACCTCTATTTTTTTTAAAATAAAATTCTGCTATCATCCTGTCTATATTCTTTAATAAACCATTAGGTAATGTTACCTTTAATTAATTTTTGTGTATATCTCCAATCATCACCTCATATCTATTGTTTGAAACTCTTTCATGTTTTGTTCGGCATCTGACATTCTATTATTTATCATGTGCTTTGATTGTACTAATGTAGAGAGTGATAGAGAGGGATCTTGTTTAAGGAGTCAAAGGTGACACATTTTTCTAATCCTAGCACAATGAACTGCATTTAGTCTATATACGTCATGCAAAGATTACGTAGGTTAATTTTTCTAACTGCCAACTGAAACAGCATTAAACTTTAACATAAAAAATGATAGATTAGAGATGACAGGTAAAATATCCTAGATAGTAAATAAAAGAGAAAGAGTTTAAGGATTCAGATGCCACAATTGCCTCTAAACCCGGCAGAGATGATAATACTCACTGCGCCTAGTCCATTTATGCCATACAAACATTAAATAGGTAAGCTTTAAACATTAACAGATGAGAAATGGCCGATTATAAATGAATGATAAAAAATGTCGGATGGTAGTTGAAAGATAACAGATAAAAGAAAAAATGCTAAGTGACAGATGACAGATGGTAGATAATAGATAACAGATAATAGATGACAAATTCCAGATAATTAATGATTCATTATTAATGATTAATAAAAGAAGATAGATGATAGTAGTATCATTTATTTATTCCAATATGTTTACATAATATTCAAAAATTGTATATAAAAGCCATTAGTATCAACAAACATTTCAATCGCATATGGAAAGGGCAGAGTTCACAATATAGTGTTCTTCCACTCGTACCAACATTTTCTTCCATGAGAAACTTTCTTCTTGAAGCTCAGCTCAAAATATGTTACTTTGTTTTAGCCAAATACGGCATATTATATCCTTAAAAGAAACTTACATAAATATGTGACTTATGTCACACAAGATATAGAATGACAAATGATCAATGATAGATGATAGATGATAAATGACAAATAGTAGATGATATATAATAGATTATAGATGATACACATCTATTTGATCGCATTTGTTTAACAAACAATTATTAAATATTCAAAATATTTCTAGTTATTTATAACTTTCAAGACTCAAAATTATAAACAATTTCAATATATTTTTTTTTATTTGAATACTCCAATAAAATGTATTACTTATCTCGTTTTCCTGTCAGCTCTTCCTTGTCATTATTAATTTATTTTTGGGTATATCTGCAATCATCACTTCATATCTATGGTTTAAAAGTCATTAATCATCTGGCATCTGTTGTTCGGCATCTGACATCCTATCATTCATCATGTCCTCTGGACACGAGTGTCCCAATCGAGAGAGAGAAATAAAGAAAGTCTACGTCTAGTCCATCTATGTCATGCAAACATTACATAAGTTGGTCAATGAATTTTATTTCTTATGGAATAAAAATTAATTCGATTATAAAAAAATATTTCTAACCTGCGAACAGCTTTAAATTTTAACATAACACATGATAAATGGCAGATTGTAGATAACAGATAAAAAAATTGGTAAACAGGATGGTAGATGAAAGATAACAGATAAAAGAAAAAATAATGTTGTGACAGATGACAGACGGTAGAAAATAGATAACAGATGATATACAGCAGATGTTAGATGACAAATGCTAGAGAATTAATGATTAATGATATATGAAAGATGATAGATGACAAATAATTAATGATGAATTATAGATAATACACATCTATATGATCACATTTATTTAAAAAATCTATTAAATATACAAACTATTTTTAGTTATTTATAAGTTTCAAGACTAAAACTAACCATTTTAATTCTTGAATGTTGTCGGCGTTAACTTGGTGGTACATTTTAATAAGATAATTAAAACACTTTAACTTTGTTTTACCACAAAAAATATTTATTGCTGTGACTATAGTTTCGAACATTCACTGTTCATTATCAAACATAAAGTACTTGGCCCTTTATGTACACAAGTACTTTATGTTTGATAATGAACAGTGAATGTTCGAAACTATAGTCACAGCAATAAATATTTTTTGTGGTAAAACAAAGTTAAAGTGTTTTAATTAACCATTTTAATGTAATAAAATATTTCATTTGAAAACCCCAATGAAATTTATTATTTATCTCGTTTTCTGTCAGCTCTGAATTTATTTTTGTGTATATCTCCAATCATTACTTCATATCTATGCTTAGAAAGCCATTAATCATCTGTCATCTGTTGTTCGGCATCTAACATTCTATCATTTATTATCTGCTCTGGGTTCGAGTGTCCCAATGGAGAGAGAGAGAGAGAAAGAGAGAGATAGTTTTAATGATTTAAAGGCACTAATTTCCTTTAATCCAAGCACATATGGAATAACTGACTGCGTCTAGTCCATCTATGTATGTCATGCAAATATTACATAGGTTGGTAAATGTATCTGTTTTGTTATGAGATAAAACTTAATTATTTTTTCTAAATATTTCTAACTGCAAACTGAATCAGCTTTAAACTTTAACATAACATATAACAAATGATAGATGTTAGAAGACAGGTAAAAATGGCAGATGGTCGATGACAGATAACAAATAATAGAAAAATTGTTAAGCGACAAATGGCAGACGGCATACAAAATATAACAGATAATAATAAATGACAAATGACAGATAATGTATGATAGATGATATAGATTGCAGATGATGGATAGTAGATAATAGATGTTAGATGGTGGATGATAGGTGATGGGTAATAGATGATAGATGATAGATGATAGGTGATATATGATAGATGACAAATGATAGATGATATATGATAGGGCCAATAAAATGATAAGGACAGGAAAAGTAGTATGATAGCCACATCACATTTGTTTTATAAAATATATTAATTAAACATACATATTTTTTGTTATTTATAGGCTCAAAGACCCAAGCATAGACAATATTTAAATGAAACAAGATTTTTCATTTGGATTTTCCAATTAAATTTGTAACTTATATTGTTTTCTAGTCCATGGTTTACTAACACGAAATTAGTTAATAAAAGCATGACACCTACTTTACAAGCAGTGTACAACTAATTGAAAAATTAGCAAATGGGTCAGTGGATCAATTCAATTATTAATATTAAACAATAGCCACAACTATTTTAATATTTGTAAACGTGTAATTGAAATTTTAGATATGTACTGTCTTAATATGTCTTCAGAGTCACACATTTAATAAAAATAATTTTTTCGTTCATTACAAAATTACTTCTTGACAAATCTGATAATGACAATGTTATAAATTGCGGACTATTTAAAAGACGCATATAAATATTATATATTATGTATTAAAGAAATTGTAAATACGTTAAACAATAATTTTAATTACATAATTGTAATCGCATGAAATATAAGAACTCGTTATTTAGACAGCAGCATTACGGAGTAATATATTCTGAAATGCTAAATCTTCTTCCATGAAATATATTTCTTAAATAAACATCAAAGTCAACGAATTCGGTGGCATCGTCGTAAAATTCCCCGACAAAATAATAAAAGCCCCTTTATGTACACAATGAAAAAATTATTGGCAGAAATATTTATCTCGCGAAATAAAATATTCACCTGTGCGCGGTAAAATTGTAAACAAGCTATAACTAATATGAATAACACAAAATGCGCGCGATAAAGCAAAGTGTCGTAAACAGTTCATCTTTATCACGTGCATTGCAATATGATGTATGATACTTACGTAATGTATGAAAATCGGATATAAATGCACACTCCACGATTCACGTAAATCTGATACATATATGTATAACTAAATTCATAAATACTTGCAATGTATAAATAAAAAAAACTAAATAATGTAATAATAGTTTTTTTTTCTTCATAAATTAAAGTATATTTAACTTTGTATACCATTGCAATTATAGTTTAAGGATAATAAGGAAAATGTTAATCAACGCAATTATATACAATATCAAATCTGTAGAAAAGGGTTTTTAATATGATAGTTTATTAAAACTAATTAATCGATGTAATTACACTTTTTTTGGTTTAAATTACACATAATTACAGATGCGCGGGGCAGTCGGTTAATTAAAAAAAGTTAGCTCTGCTCGGAAATTCGTCGGATTGAAGAACACATTTAATCTCATAACCTGGGGGGCATTTTTCATAACAGAAGTTATAAAAGTGTGGGCGTGATAAGTACGCCGAAGAGCTCTCATTTAGCCTTCCCACAAATTTTAACAAAACACAATTACTTTTTATTTCAGATTCAACTCATCGCGTTTTGTGTTTACTTATCAAACGGCAATTTCCCGCAGAGATTGCGTTTTTGTTCGCGCTTACCGCTTACCGCTTACCGATTGTCGTTTTAATGAACGGTCTAATATGGAGACGAAACAAACACATTTGAAAGAGTGTTGTTAAAGAAGTTTACAAAAAACGTGAGAACTGTTGATACGTAACTTTCACCTAAACATTTATTCGATGTGTAATAAAAGAGAAATCATTACTAGTATAGTTATTAGCGAGGTGAATCGCGTGAGTGACCTCTGTGTTTGTGAAGAATTAAATGATATTCTGAACTATATTCTTTGTTTCCCGTTGTTTTTAATGAGTATGTTATTTAACTCATTAAAGTCAAAGGTACATATTGACAATAAAAATGAATAACTTTTATTGTTTCAGTATATTTGTTACTATATGATAAATACCTAATTTATATATGGTTTAAATTACTTTACAAATTCATCAAGTTAAACATTTCACTATAATTTATTCTTTTAACATTTCCAAACAATAAATTATTTAAAATTAGATTAAAATAATTATGAATTTTATTAACCTTCTACTTTGTTATACATTTTTAAACATACGTCGACGATAAATAAAGAACAGGTAAAATTACCATGTGTTTTAATTAATTACTGGATTGATGAGGATGTTACTTGTTGAAACTTCATAACACTTAATAAAATACTGACACAGTATATGATTTCAAATATGTTTTTATTTCTACGACAATTTTTCACCACACAGTGCCTTCGTCAGGTAGATGAGAAATTGAGTATTGAAAAATCTATAACCTTTTAGGAAACTTTTGGCCGTTCGAAAAAATACAGGAAATTGTTGGAAAAGAAACTAGTAGAGAGAAATAAATTGCTAACAATTTTAGAAACCGTAAAGAAAGTACTAAAAGTCTAGGAAAAAAAGTTATAAGCCTTTATGGAAATTCCGGAAGTTTGTAAAAGAAAATTTTGGTTAAATACATACATAAAAAAAGATTGTTAAAAATTCTTAAAAAGAAGTAAATAAAATGGCTGGAAATTCTAGAATTGGAAAAGAAATTGTTGAAAAGTTCTAGAACGCTAGAAGAAACACATGATTGATTAAAACACTTGGTTGTGTTTCATTCAAATTGGTGAAACAGAACAATTGTTTTAATCAATCAAAAAACACCTAGAAACTAAAAAACAAATTGCTGAAAATTTAGCAGTCTTGAAGAAGCTACTAAAGAACTGTAAAAGAAAATATTGAAAATTAGAAGTTAAGGATATTCTAGCAGTTTGAAATAATAAATTTCCAAAATAATAAATTTAATTGAGAAATGCTGATAACAAAGGAAAGAAATTTTAGAAAATTCTTAAAATTTTAAAGAGCTTTGACCAAAAACTCTATCTCTAAACCTGGAAGAGTAAGTATTAAAAATTCTAAAACCTTTGAAAGAAATTCTAACAGTTTGAAAAAAAATAAATAAACAAACAAATAGTAAGCTACAAAATAAAAATAAATAAAAAACAAATTTTTGAAAATTTTAGAAGTATCAAATAAGATAGTAGTAAGATAGACAAATTATTAGGTTATTAAGGAAGAATGGACTAAACGATCTAGAAATCAAGGAGAGAAATAGAACTTTAGACAATAATTCTCAAAATGTGAAATAAACAAAAACAATTTCGACAAGGTGAAGCAAGAAACTGTGAAAAATTCCTAAAAATGAAATAAAAATCCGGCCGTCTTAAAAAATCTCCAAGTAGCAGTACGATCAGCCCTTCGCATCATTACTAAAATCAGAAACCCCTTTAATCCCATTCATAACCCATCTAATACCCTCCTGTATGAATTAACCCAAGAAATCCCTATTGAAGAGTGTCTGAAACACCTATTCCAAAAAATTTCCACACCCTTTAATCACTCCAAAACCAAAACACCCAGAAATCATCATTCATCAATTCATCTCATCAGATATTAGCGATCATAAACTTTGAATGACAGAAGACAGTTAATTTCGTAAGTCATGACGGTTTTAGACAGTTAAATTCAGGCTGAAAGACCGCGGGTCGATAGCCGCTGATTAGAAGAAATTGCAAGTCTGCACACTTCAGGTCACAAAAATTGTAAAAATATTTACTTCTAATAATAAAGATGTTTTCTCTCTGAAATAAAAAAAATGTAACATTTCTGAAAGTTAGAAGAAATAAAATTAAAATTCTTCTAAGAAAGCTGGACATTAAATTTTTACAATTTAAAAAAGAATATGCTAGAAACTCATAAAATAAATAAATTAGTATTGTTGAAGGATTGTTGTATGGTAATTCCTCAATGTTATACCAAGAGGTGAATGAGAAAATCATTCATGAAATATTTTTGGAATCACGAAGAAATTTTTCTGGGAAATTCTAAAACCTTTGAAGAAATTGCCAGAGGCATGGAGAAAATTTTAAAATCTTTCATGTTAATTCTCGTAATATGAAGAAAAGGTGGTAGTAAATCCACATAAAATAAAATAAAGGATATTTTTGAAGATTCCGAAGAGATAAATTCAAATATGATAAAAAAATATTGAAAACTTATTAAAAAAAGTAGAAATTGAAATAATAAATTCTAAACCTTAAATCCTTAGTAGAAATTGAAATAATATATTCTAAACCTTAAATCCTTCTAAAAATCTACAATACTATAAGATTTTTTTTTTTGGAATTTGGTGAAAATCCTGATATGACAATGAAATCATTTATAGACAATTATCAAAAAGTACTGGAAAACTGGAAAAGTCTATAAATGTAAAAGAGTAAGTTTAGGAACTTTTTGGAATACAGGAAGATAATTTTGGAAACTTCCTAATTGTAATAATTTGGATGAGAAGTTGAATATTTGGATCTATCGAATATAAATTAGTAAAATTTTAGATATTGTTTGTGAGAATTAATTAAACAAACAAAAATGCTATCCTTGAATAAAAGGAATTAAAGTTCAAGGAACTAAATTTCATGGTCAAACTTTTTGAAGACCATTCCAACTAATTTGAGTTTTACTGTAATAGATGAAATTGCTGAAAAATTTGATGGGAATTTGAAGGAATGGTTAAGTGTTATATAAAAATTGAAGAGAAATTGTAGAATAAGTGTAAAACTTGGTAAGGAAATTTAAAATTCTCAGTCAAAAATCACTTAGCCGAGAAAAATTATTGAAATTTCCAAGAAGATAAAATAGAACAAGATAAAAATACTATTCTAAAAAGAAATTTCTAGAATTATCAAGGAAAATGATTAGAATTTCGAAAAAGATAAAATAAAACGGCATTTCAAGAAGAACCAATACAACTAGATGAAAATTTCTAAAAGCCTCGGGAAAATTATTAGTTTTTCCAAAAAGATAAAATAAAACCAGTCGTAAAAATCTCCTAAAAGATATATTTCAAAAAATCTCGAAGAAAATTATTCGAATTTTTAAAGAACCAATAAAACAAGATAACAATATGTTTTGAAACAGAAATTTCTAAACACCCCGAGAAAATTTATTAAAATTCCCAAGAAGATAAAATAAAACCAGATTATAAAAATCTCCTGGAAGGGAAATTACTAAAAATCTCAAAAGAATTGATTAGAATTTGCACGAAGATAAAATAAAACAAGGATAAAAAAATTCTTTGAAAAAGAAACATAAAAGTATCGAGGAAAATTATTAGAATTTCAAAGAAAATAAAATAAAATGGCATTTCAAGAAGAACAAATAAAACAAGATAAAAATATGTTTTGAAACAAAATTTTCTAAAAAAATCGAGAAAAATTATTTGAATTTCCAAAAAGATAAAATAAAACCAATGTAAAAATCTCCTAAACGAGATATTGAAAAAAAACTCGAAGAAAATTATTAGAATTTTTAAAGAACCAATAAAACAAGATAACAATATGTTTTGAAACAGAAATTTCTAAAAACCCCGAGAAAATTTATTCGAATTTCCAACAAGATAAAATATAACCAGATTAGAAAATGTCTAAACATCTCAAGATAATTGATTAGAATTTTCAATTTCAAGATAAAATAAAATCAGATGAAAAATTCTCCTGGAAGAGAAATTTTCAAAAATCTCGTGAAAAATTATTAGAATTTTTAAGAAGAATAAACAAAACAAGATGAAAAAATCTTTTGAAAGAGGAATTTCTAAAAAAATCGAGGAAGATTATTAGAATTTCTAAGGAGATAAAAAAACAGATTAGAAGATCTCCTGGCAGCGAAATTTCTAAAAATCTCAAGAGAAATTTTTAAAAATCTCGAGAAAAATTTGTTAGATTTTTTAAGTAGAATAAACAAACCAAGATGTAAATATCTGTCAAAAAGAGGAATTTCTTAAAATCTCCAGCAAAATTATTAGAATTTCGAAAAAGATACAATAAAACAAGATGAAAATATCTTCTAGAAGAGAAATTTCTAAAAAACTCGAGAAAAATTATTAGAATTTTCAAGAAGAACAAATAAATTAGAATGAAAATATATGTTTAACGTTAGGTTAGAAAATTTAGAATTCTCAATCAAAAGTCACTTAGTCGAGAAAGATTATTAAAATTTCCAAGAAGATAAAATAGAATAAGATTTAAAATCTTTTGAAAAAGAAATTTCTAAAAATATCGAGCAAAATTATTAGAATTTCGAATAAAATAAAACGACATTTCAAAAAGAACCAATAAAACAAATGACCATATGCTTTGAAACAGAAATTTCTAAAAATCTCCAGAAAAATTATTAGATTTTCCAAAAATATAAAATAATGCCAGACGAAAAATCTCCTAAAATTTCGAGGAAAATTATTAAAATGTTTAAGAGAAATAAAACAAGATGAATAAATCTTTTTAAAGAGGAATTTCTAAAAAAAATCTAGGAAGATTATTAGAATTTCCAAGGAGATAAAAAACAGATTAGAAGATCTCCTGGAAGCGAAATTTCTAAAAATTTCAAGAGAATTTATTACAAATTCTACGAAGATAAAATAAAATCAGATAAAAAATTCTCCCGGAAGAGAAATTTTTAAAAATCTCGAGAAAAATTTGTTAGAATTTTTAAGTAGAATAAACAAACCAAGATGTAGATATCTGTCGAAAGAGGAATTTCTTAAAATCTCCAGCAAAATTATTAGAATTTCGAAGAAGATAAAATAAAACAAGATGAAAATATCTCCTAGAAGAGAAATTTCTAAAAAAAGTCGAGAAAAATTATTAGAATTTTTAAGGGGAACTAATAAATTAGAATGAAAATTTATTTTGAACGTTAGGTTAGAAAATTTGGAATTCTCAATCAAAAGTCACTTAGTCGAGAAAGATTATTAAAATTTTCAAGAAGATACAATAGAACAAGATTAAAAATCTTTTGAAAAAGAAATTTCTGAACATATCGAGAAAAATTATTAGGATTTCGAATAAGATGAACCAATAAAACAAGATGAAAATGTGTTTTGAAGTAGAAATTTCTAAAAACCTGGAGAAAAATTATTAAATTTTCCAAAAAGATGACATAAAACCAGACGTAAAAGAGATATTTAAAAAAATATTCAGGTAAATTATTAGAATTTTTAAGAGAAACAAATGAAACAAGATGAAAAAATTATCATTTCAAGAAGAACAAATAAAACCAGACATAAAAATCTCCTAAATCATTTCTAAAAATATTGAGGAAAATTATTAGAATTTCCAAGAAGATAAAATAAAACCAGATTATAAAATCGCCCAGAAGAAAATGTTTTAATTAGAATTTCCACGAAGAAATAAAATTCTCCTAGAAGAGAAATTTTTAAAAATCTGGAGAAAAATTATTAAAATTTTTAAGAAGAATAAACAAAACAAGATGTACATATCTGTTGAAGGAGTAATTTATAAAAATCTCAAGGAAAATTATTAGAATTTCCAACAAATAAATCAGGATGAAAATATCTTTTGAAGGTGAAGTTTCTAAAAATCACCAGGAAAATTATTAGATTTATCAAGAAGATAGAATAAAACTACATGAAAAAAATCACCTGAAAGACAAATTTCCAAAAAGAAAATTATAAGATAAATTACAACAAAATATAACATTTCTCATTTACCTGACGAAGCCACTGTGTGGTGAAACATTGTCGTAGAAACAAAAACATTTTTGAAACCATATTCTGTGTCAGTGTTTTATTAAGTTTTAATTAATTTTTAAATAATACAATCATTTAAAATATCGGTAATAAGGAATAACATTATTATTTCGCCGTCATTAAATATTTTCTTAACTGAAATAATTAATAATTAATTGGCCAAAAGTGGGAAAACCGGATTTCTAAAAAATATTTTCAACTTTATACAAATCTGTGTTATACAAACAAATTAATTTTATTAAATTCATTAGTTAGTTACGAAGAATAACTAAATAGAAGCTTGTAGAGTTAACAGTTTTTTCTTAGAAACAATCGCCATTTTTTAATACATTTACCAAAGTAGCGTTTACTCATTTTAAACATTTTGAATAATTTAAAGTGATCCGATCTATTAAAACTATCCAAATTGGTCAGAAATAAAGGTGATAAGTTAATTGTCTGCTTAACTTCATTTTGAAAAAAAAAGTCTGGTGTGATCGAGCTCAAAATCTGCATCAAACAGTGATACATTAAGGACAATACAAATACCTTTAATTGATAATGAAGTATAACCACAGCCTTTCTGGATCATAATAATCATTTTCGTATCTCCAATAATAGTAATCCCTCTTTGAATTTCTTCCATCTCTGTAGTCCCTGGTATTCAGATCGTGGCCTTCATCCCTTCATTTTCAGTCCTTATCTTTTTCTTCTCTATTATTTTAATCATCCTGCAACTCAGCCAATGTCAATGTACCATGAGTTAAAGAAGGGTAATTGATAAAATAATTGATTGTGCAATTTACTTTTTAAGATGTTTAATAATATACACCACCATTGGTTTGATATAAAATACAACTTAGTGCTTAATATTAATTAAGTACGATAAATTTCTATCGATTTCTGATAGTAAGGAGGTCACCGTCTTCCAGAAAATAAGAGGAGCAATAGATGATAAATTCCCCTTTCTTTTATTTAACACAATTTTATTTATTTAAAGTGAATTTAGGAAAGGAACTTAAAAATAGTTGCCATTTCCCGCCGCTGCCGTGCTGGGGCCCCAATCAATGAATATATTATTTATTAACATTTTTCAAGTCGGTGCGGTGCGCTCGGGGAGCAGCAGATCGATCCAGTTAGAATTGATTGGATCAATTCCGGACGTTGTGATTTGAATCTAAAACCAGCAGCTCTATATTAATGCCGCTAAGCAAGATTTTAGATAGTTATTTTTTTTTCGGTTTCAATCAGGTTTCGAAATATTTGTCAAATAAATAATAATAATATTAATCTTTATTGCCCAATAGTAGAAACTGATATCAAGGACAATAACACTAATGTAAAATAATAAAGTAAAAGATTTTATAAATAAAATAAAATCATAATATTATAGGATAGTCGGAATAAATATATAAGATGTGGTCTTATATTATGGAGCAGTAGTAAAACTGTAATTAGGGTACTCTTGTTAATTATATGAGTATGATGCTTTTTGGATTTTTGTTTTAAATAATCCAATTAACAACTTGACTTTTGGTTTATGACAGAGAAAATATACAGCGTTTATCTTTCACAGTATTTTATTCACTATAATTAAAAGAAAAATTAAGATTTTAGTAGCACATACAAGCGTAGAGTGAATATCAGTAAGTGACAGGACGAAGGTAACATTGACGCGTCCAGCCTAGTCTATTGATTTTTTTCACTCCTCACGGAATACCACTTGCTGTAGCCCAAAACTTCTACGTCACTTCAAATTTTTGTCATGGCAGTGCCTTTATAAGTATCCTTTATCTTTCCACTCTGCATCACTTCCTTTATAAAATGTTGCCTGATATCTATATATTTTGATTTAGCGCGGATTATAGGATTTATGGCTAATTTATGTGCAGCTTGATTATCATTGTTAGGTTTTGCCTATTTACTAAATCAGCTTCTAACTTTGCCAGGTGTGTTGTTTCTTTTGCACATTCTGTCAGAGCCATGTATTCGGATTCAGCAGTTGATAATGTCACTGTCTTATGTTTCTTGATTCCCAGCTGACAGCACCACCATTCTTTATTAAGCAATGCCCAGTATGAGATTTTCTATCAAGAGAACAGAATGCCCAGTCTACATATCCTTTCAATTCAGCATCTTCATTCCTTAGGAACTTCAGGTCTCGTTTCCTTTTAGGTATCTGAATACTCTTTTAGCAGTTTTCCAGTGTTCTACACTATAGCTAGCATTGATTGAGATAACTCTCCGCATGCATAATGTCAGGGCGTGTCGCCACAGATAAATACATCAGGGCTCCAATAAAGTTTCTGTAAGGTAAGTTGATATTTGGTTGTTCTTCTTTTTTTAATTTTAACCTTTTCTCTAGGGGTGTTAATATAGGCGTTGAATCTTGCATTTTGCATTTCTTTAGCATCTCATCAATATATCTGTCCTGGTTCATCGTTATGTATTATCTTTCACATTTAAAATCTATTCCTAAACACTATTCACCCAAGTTTTTCATATCAAATTTTGTTTTCAGACTTTTTTTACTTCATTTAATTTCTTTTTACTTGAGTA
>CAXAKX010000478.1:0-29933 GCA_963969525.1 Ontholestes murinus | reverse complement strand
GGGAACAAATAACAATAACAATAACAATAACATAACAATAACAATAACAATAACAATAACAATAACAATAACAATAACAATAACAATAACAATAACAATAACAATAACAATAACAATAACAATAACAATAACAATAACAATAACAATAACAATAACAATAACAATAACAATAACAATAACATAACAATAACAATAACAATAACAATAACAATAACAATAACAATAACAATAACAATAACAATAACAATAACAATAACAATAACAATAACAATAACAATAACAATAACAATAACAATAACAATAACAATAACAATAACAATAACAATAACAATAACAATAACAATAACAATAACAATAACAATAACAATAACAATAACAATAACAATAACAATAACAATAACAATAACAATAACAATAACAATAACAATAACAATAACAATAACAATAACAATAACAATAACAATAACAATAACAATAACAATAACAATAACAATAACAATAACAATAACAATAACAATAACAATAACAATAACAATAACAATAACAATAACAATAACAATAACAATAACAATAACAATAACAATAACAATAACAATAACAATAACAATAACAATAACAATAACAATAACAATAACAATAACAATAACAATAACAATAACAATAACAATAACAATAACAATAACAATAACAATAACAATAACAATAACAATAACAATAACAATAACGATAACAATAACAATAACAATAACAATAACAATAACAATAACAATAACAATAACAATAACAATAACAATAACAATAACAATAACAATAACAATAACAATAACAATAACAATAACAATAACAATAACAATAACAATAACAATAACAATAACAATAACAATAACAATAACAATAACAATAACAATAACAATAACAATAACAATAACAATAACAATAACAATAACAATAACAATAACAATAACAATAACAATAAACAATAACAATAACAATAACAATAACAATAACAATAACAATAACAATAACAATTAACGATAACAATAACAATAACAATAACGATAACAATAACAATAACAATAACAATAACAATAACAATAACAATAACAATAACAATAACAATAACAATAACAATAACAATAACAATAACAATAACAATAACAATAACAATAACAAAACAATAACAATAACAATAACAATAACAATAACAATAACAATAACAATAACAAATAACAATAACAATAACAATAACAATAACGATAACAATAACAATAACAATAACAATAACAATAACAATAACAATAACAATAACAATAACAATAACAATAACAATAACAATAACAATAACAATAACAATAACAATAACAATAACAATAACAATAACAATAACAATAACAATAACAATAACAATAAACAATAACAATAACAATAACAATAACAATAACAATAACAATAACAATAACAATAACAATAACAATAACAATAACAATAACAATAACAATAACAATAACAATAACAATAACAATAACAATAACAATAACAATAACAATAACAATAACAATAACAATAACAATAACAATAACAATAACAATAACAATAACAATAACAATAACAATAACAATAACAATAACAATAACAATAACAATAACAATAACAATAACAATAACAATAACAATAACAATAACAATAACAATAACAATAACAATAACAATAACAATAACAATAACAATAACAATAACAATAACAATAACAATAACAATAACAATAACAATAACAATAACAATAACAATAACAATAACAATAACAATAACAATAACAATAACAATAACAATAACAATAACAATAACAATAACAATAACAATAACAATAACAATAACAATAACAATAACAATAACAATAACAATAACAATAACAATAACAATAACAATAACAATAACAATAACAATAACAATAACAATAACAATAACAATAACAATAACAATTAACAATAACAATAACAATAACAATAACAATAACAATAACAATAACAATACCAATAACAATAACAATAACAATAACAATAACAATAACAATAACAATAACAATAACAATAACAATAACAATAACAATAACAATAACAATAACAATAACAATACCAATAACAATAACAATACCAATAACAATAACAATAACAATAACAATAACAATACCAATAACAATAACAATAACAATAACAATAACAATAACAATAACAATAACAATAACAATAACAATAACAATAACAATAACAATAACAATAACAATAACAATAACAATAACAATAACAATAACAATAACAATAACAATAACAATAACAATAACAATAACAATAACAATAACAATAACAATAACAATAACAATAACAATAACAATAACAATAACAATAACAATAACAATAACAATAACAATAACAATAACAATAACAATAACAATAACAATAACAATAACAATAACAATAACAATAACAATAACAATAACAATAACAATAACAATAACAATAACAATAACAATAACAATAACAATAACAATAACAATAACAATAACAATAACAATAACAATAACAATAACAATAACAATAACAATAACAATAACAATAACAATAACAATAACAATAACAATAACAATAACAATAACAATAACAATAACAATAACAATAACAATAACAATAACAATAACAATAACAATAACAATAACAATAACAATAACAATAACAATAACAATAACAATAACAATAACAATAACAATAACAATAACAATAACAATAACAATAACAATAACAATAACAATAACAATAACAATAACAATAACAATAACAATAACAATAACAATAACAATAACAATAACAATAACAATAACAATAACAATAACAATAACAAATAACAATAACAATAACAATAACAATAACAATAACAATAACAATAACAATAACAATAACAATAACAATAACAATAACAATAACAATAACAATAACAATAACAATAACAATAACAATAACAATAACAATAACAATAACAATAACAATAACAATAACAATAACAATAACAATAACAATAACAATAACAATAACAATAACAATAACAATAACAATAACAATAACAATAACAATAACAATAACAATAACAATAACAATAACAATAACAATAACAATAACAATAACAATAACAATAACAATAACAATAACAATAACAATAACAATAACAATAACAATAACAATAACAATAACAATAACAATAACAATAACAAAACAATAACAATAACAATAACAATAACAATAACAATAACAATAACAATAACAATAACAATAACAATAACAATAACAATAACAATAACAATAACAATAACAATAACAATAACAATAACAATAACAATAACAATAACAATAACAATAACAATAACAATAACAATAACAATAACAATAACAATAACAATAACAATAACAATAACAATAACAATAACAATAACAATAACAATAACAATAACAATAACAATAACAATAACAATAACAATAACAATAACAATAACAATAACAATAACAATAACAATAACAATAACAATAACAATAACAATAACAATAACAATAACAATAACAATAACAATAACAATAACAATAACAATAACAATAACAATAACAATAACAATAACAATAACAATAACAATAACAATAACAATAACAATAACAATAACAATAAACAATAACAATAACAATAACAATAACAATAACAATAACAATAACAATAACAATAACAATAACAATAACAATAACAATAACAATAACAATAACAATAACAATAACAATAACAATAACAATAACAATAACAATAACAATAACAATAACAATAACAATAACAATAACAATAACAATAACAATAACAATAACAATAACAATAACAATAACAATAACAATAACAATAACAATAACAATAACAATAACAATAACAATAACAATAACAATAACAATAACAATAACAATAACAATAACAATAACAATAACAATAACAATAACAATAACAATAACAATAACAATAACAATAACAATAACAATAACAATAACAATAACAATAACAATAACAATAACAATAACAATAACAATAACAATAACAATAACAATAACAATAACAATAACAATAACAATAACAATAACAATAACAATAACAATAACAATAACAATAACAATAACAATAACAATAACAATAACAATAACAATAACAATAACAATAACAATAACAATAACAATAACAATAACAATAACAATAACAATAACAATAACAATAACAATAACAATAACAATAACAATAACAATAACAATAACAATAACAATAACAATAACAATAACAATAACAATAACAATAACAATAACAATAACAATAACAATAACAATAACAATAACAATAACAATAACAATAACAATAACAATAACAATAACAATAACAATAACAATAACAATAACAATAACAATAACAATAACAATAACAATAACAATAACAATAACAATAACAATAACAATAACAATAACAATAACAATAACAATAACAATAACAATAACAATAACAATAACAATAACAATAACAATAACAATAACAATAACAATAACAATAACAATAACAATAACAATAACAATAACAATAATGGGATCGAGTGGTTCTGTCCACAGGGGGGCGTGTAGCGTCTTATAGGTGCCCTAGCCGGGGCTAGCTTGCTAGCCCTGGTTAGGTGTCACCCTAGCTTCTCCGCCCCCAAGACCGGCATGCGTACCATCATTGGTATAACCTACCTGAGGTGATCCTGTTTCTGCAGAACATGCCGGATCTAGAGGAGTAAACCTCGACTAAAAATCCGTAATCCAAGGTGTCAATCGTACCGTGCCGAGGGATGGATGGCCACGCGTCAGTTGGTCTCATACGGTGTCCTCCGGATACCTGGCGAACTCCGGTTGCATTTAGCCTTGCTGCAGTATGGGAGCACTGCTGCAGTCGACCTTTATTTCTGCCCTACTCGTGGGAACCATATGGGATCTCTTAATAAAAACTCACCTGAGGAGTCAACCTCACAAAAAAATGACGCGGCGTCTGGGAACACGCGAAGTTCCCAACCAATTAGTAAAGAAGCGTCGGCGCCTATGCCTCGCTTCTTTATAGTTAAAAGGAGTGACGGGACGAACTTTGATAAGGTAAATCCTTTTGCCATTTCAAAGTCTATGGAAAATATTATTGGAAAGACGGGTTCAATTAAAAAGAATAGAGAAGGTCTGTTAGTTGAAGTACTAACTGATAAACAATCGGTGAAAATGCTGAGACTTGTACGATTTCTAGAATATGATGTAAATGTAAGTGTACACAGATCTCTAAACTACAGCAAAGGGATTATCTATTGCAGAGATTTGGTTAACTGTAGTGACGAAGAGATTCTAGAAAATCTGCGAAGTCAAAATGTATTAGAAGTTCGCAGAATCAAAACAAAGCGCGAAGGACAGCTTGTCAACACACCCTCTGTTGTGTTAACATTTAATTCTACAACTCTCCCAAAAAAGTTAAACGTTGCATTTTATCATGTTGAGGTCCGGCAATATATCCCCAGCGTGTTACGCTGTTTCAGGTGCCAGAAGCTGGGTCACACATCTTCCAGATGCGAAAGTCCCACAATTTGCACATGTGGTAAGCCGATGCATGAAGGTACTGACTGCATAGAGCCCATAACCTGTGTAAACTGCGGAGGAAACCATTCAGCCAGATATAAGAATTGTCCATCTATTCTATTCGAAAAGTCTGTGCAAGAGTTGAAAACTAAAGAAAAAATCACATACTTCGAGGCAAAAAAGAGGCTAAGCCTTCCTAAACTACCCATTGAAAATACCTCGTATGCACAAGCTACTGCGAAACCAACAAAAATTGATGATCTTATATCAGAGATCGCACCAATGATTAAAAAAATTGTAAGCGAATCGATTAAAAAAACTATAGAAGAAATGGGAGGTAGTAAAAAAGCAAATGTCGAGGTATCAAAAGTTAATAGTGATAAGGTAACAACAGTTTCAGAAAAAACTACAAAACATATGCCAGTAACGTCGACAGCTTCAACGTCTGAAGCTACTTCTCTCTTCTCTCATATGGAGAAGGGAAGCACCTCTCCAGCGCCTACAATTGTAGACGCTGGAAACAAATTTAAAACTCCCTTGGAGGAAGGGAGAAGCCCTGCCGTTAAAAGGCAACAATCACTCTCCGAGTCGGAGGGTGATAAACAAATGTTAACCCAACAGGCAAAACGGCCTGTTGGATGGCCTAAGGGCAAGCCAAGAAAACCAAAAGCCAATACGTCTGGGCCAGACAATAATTCAACGTCCGGTTCGCAACATCGGAAAATGTCATTTTAGCCTGTTTGTGAAGTATCTGTGATGTTTTTAACTTAATTTTAATGATCGTATTGTTTGTCTTTGTCTTATTTTTTTAAAAATTATTTTAAAAGAGTTGGAACAAATAGTCCAATGGAATTGCCGTGGTTGCATATCGCATATCGGCGAACTGAAGATCATTCTGCGAGAATACAGTCCTTTCTGTGTATGCCTACAGGAAACCCTCTTTAAACCCGAACAAGGTTTCTCACTAAGGGGCTACAACATCCTTCGGGAAGATGTGGCCCCACGTCATCGATCGAGAGGGGGAGTAGGTATACTCATACGGGAAGGCTGTATTTCTACGCAATTAACACTAAGAACGGATCTTCAGGCCGTAGCATGTATGATCAAATCGCCGATAGTTTTGACGATATGCAATGTTTACCTCCCAGATGGTAACTGGGAGCGTAATCAGATAGTCGATCTGATCAGGCAATTACCTGGACCGTATCTATTGCTGGGAGACTTTAATGCACACAGTCCGTTATGGGGATCCTCTCGTCTTGATATTAGAGGCAAATATATCGAGGAAGTGCTCGATATCACGGGAGGGGTACTCTTAAATAACGGACTACCAACGCATTTTAACGCTTCAAACGGTGCATTCTCAGCAATAGATCTAGCAATATCTTCGCCCACTTTCGCCACGCGTCTACAGTGGCAGGCCCTCGAAGACCTACACGGAAGCGATCATTTCCCGATCGTCTTATCATCTAACATTCCGAGGGCCATACAACGCAGACCCAGGCGCTGGCGCCTGGATCTAGCGGAGTGGGATAATTTCCGTAATGAAGTCACGTTATTTGACAATTACGAAGATATTGGTTCCACTCTACATGACATAAATCTCAGCATTACTCAAGCAGCAGAAAAGTCTATACCACGTACCTCTGGCTCGACTAGTAAATCCTCCGTCCCTTGGTGGAACGTTGAGGTTAGTCGAGTTATCGCAGAGAAGAAAAGGGCGTTCAATATTTATAAACGAAATCCTACGCAAGAAAATCTTGTCGTTTTTAAGCGAAAGCGGGCCGTCGCCCGCCGCAAGATTTTGGAGTCGAAAAACGACTCTTGGAAGAACTACGTGAATTCAATGAAGAGTGACACGTCAGTCACGGAAGTCTGGAGAAAGGTACATGCTATCCGCGGACAAAGGCTACCGTCCATCATAAGCCTTTGTAATGGAGGCAACACAATCACGGAGCCTCGTGATGTAGCGGAAGCATTAGCTGTACATTTCTCCAGCTCCAGTAGTTCTTCCAATTATCAACCCGAATTCTTGCGTAGGAAACGTGAACTAGAAACTTCACTAGATTTTCGCACAGATTCGGATCTTAATTATAATCTTCCCTTCACAATGAAGGAATTTGAGGAGGCACTGAGGAGTTGTAATGACTCCTCTCCTGGCCCGGATAATATCCCCTACAAAATGATTCAAAATCTCTCATATGCCTCGAAAGCCAATATCCTATCACTGTATAATAGGATATGGGAAAAAGGGGAATATCCGGAGCTATGGAGAGAAGCAATTATTGTGCCTCTTCTTAAAACAGGAAAAGATCCGAATCTTGCTTCTAGTTATCGCCCGGTTTCGTTGACTTGCTGCTTGAGTAAAGTTTTTGAAAAAATGGTCAATAGCCGACTGGTATGGATTCTCGAGTCGCGAGAACTGATCGTGCCCTACCAGTCAGGATTTAGGAAACGTCATTCCACTATTGACCATCTGGTCCGTTTAGAGAATGCCATTCAAAACGCTTTTCTAGAGAGAAAACACCTTGTCGGGGTGTTTTTCGATCTAGAAAAAGCCTATGATATGACATGGCGTCATGGCATTCTTAGGAAGTTGCATCGGTGGGGACTGAGAGGCCGTCTGCCTTTATTCATCCAGTCCTTTTTGTCGCACCGGAGTTTTCGAGTACGTGTAGGAGATTCTGTCTCCTCTCTCCACGTACAAGAAAACGGTATACCGCAGGGCTCTACAATTAGCGTAACCCTTTTCTCTATTGCGGTAAATGATATAGCAACTTCCGTAAGTACCCCCGTGAACACGTGCCTGTATGTCGACGACCTCGCAATCTACATGGCCGGAGATACCATCCCGGCTATATGTACGCAATTGCAGAGGAGCATTGATAACATCGTTCGAGACGCTGGCTCGTGTGGTTTTCGTTTTTCAGAGACAAAGATGGCTTGTGTCCATTTTTGCCGTCTGAGAAAACCACACAGGGAGCCTAGTCTACAAATTAATGGTTCTGTTATTCAATGTGTCGACAGTTATCGATTTCTAGGACTTATTTTCGACAGAACTCTGTCATTCCGTCCCCACATTAATGACCTTGAAACAAGGTGTAAAAGGGCACTTAATTTAATTAGGTGCCTTTCGAACATTAATTGGGGTGCGAGCAGAGAGGTTTTGCTGCGGCTGTATCAGGCTCTGGTTCTGTCCAGGCTTGACTACGGGTGCGCAGTATATTCCGCTGCTCGTAATTCGTGGTTGCAAGTCCTAGATTCGATACATTATGCAGGCATTAGATACGCTACAGGAGCTTTTAGGACCACACCAAGGAATAGTCTCTGCTGTGATTCCGGGTTGCTACCGCTAAAGTACAGACGTCTTCGGTTCGCTTTGCGATACGAAGCGTCTGTACGTAGTAACCCGAAACACATTAACTTTGAATCTTTTAGCAAAGCAGAGACATACCGAAAATACGCCTTGCGACCGTCTGTCACAAGGCCGGTGTGTGTCCGAGCGCGCGAGTTCCGCAAGAGTCTTGAGTTCCATTTGCCCGAAATACAGCCGGTAGGTGTGTGCGAGGTACCGCCATGGGCGTTACCAGCACCACACATAATTTTGAGATTGCTGGACGATCCAAAGGTCGAAACGATGCCGGCAATTTTTCGGGTGGAACTAATGGAACTCGTTAACAAATACACAGACTCTTGCTGCATATATACGGATGGATCTAAGACCGACATTGGGGTTGGAGCAGCCTTTGTGGTTGACTCCGCTCCCCACTCGTGGTCGTTGGATCCTCTGTCCTCCGTATATACTGCCGAACTATTCGCAATATTGAAAGCGCTCAACTACTGCATAAGGTCTAGCAGTAGTACATTCCTCGTTATTTCAGATTCACTCTCTTCCCTACAAAGTATCGCCGACAGCCAAAATAATGATCCGCTCGTACAGAACATCCTTTGTGTTCTGTACAACCTGCGTCTCATTGACAAGCATGTTGTCTTCATCTGGGTGCCATCACACGTCGGCATTGAAGGCAACGAGATTGCAGACAGAGCTGCCCGTCAGGCAGCTCTCGCGGATCATGTTGACTACGCCATGTGTCGGCCTGACGATGTCAAGGTCGGCGTTACGGCGTTAGTCAACAAAGCGTGGCAAAGGGAATGGGAGAGCCTCGAGAGTAAGCTTAAAGCTGTAAAACTCTCTGTGACAGCATGGAAGTCACCGGTCGCACTTAGTAGGAGAGAGGAGGTCGCTCTGACCCGCCTACGAATGGGTCATACTAACTTGACCCATTCCCATCTCCTGACCGGTGACGAAGCACCCACATGCGACACTTGTCACAGCCCTCTAACGGTGAGGCATATAATCGAGGAATGTGCAGCCTACACAGGTCAACGTGTACGGCTGAAGCTCCGAGGTAATGTAGCGTACGATTTGAGCAATTCTGTTTTGTCGGTAGAAACTGTCGTTGCTTTTCTGCAAGCGACAGAACTTCTACGCAGAATTTAGGGGTACTGTAAGGACCAGTTTACTGTGCTGAGCAGTTTTTAATTTGTTGTGCATCGTCTTTTTATGTTAATTTATTATCTTTGTTAATTTATTCTGTGAACGTCCGTCTCGTCTAGTTGGCCCTTTACACCAACTAGTTCGAGTGATTTTATTGTTTTCGTTTTGTATTGTTTTTGTTGTTGGGCACTTTACACCCGACAACGGTTTTATCGATTTTATCTAGCTTTAAGTTTTATCTTAGTGTTTAGTTATACGTTTTTACCTGTGTGTCGTCCCTTCACCATGTTGGCTCTTTACACCAACTTGGTGGAGTTGTTTTTATCATTGATTTTATCGCATTCGTTTGTATTGTTTTTGTTGTCGGGCACTTTACACCCGGCAACGGTTTTATCGCTTTTATCTAGTTTTAAGTTTTATCTATATGTCTAGTTTTAAGTTTTTATTCTGTGTGTCGTCCCTCCACCATGTTGGCCTTTTACACCAACTTGGTGGATGTGTTCTGTTCGTCTCGCCTAGCTGGCCTAGGTCGAGTGATTTTAAGCTTTTTGTCTCTAGTCATAATTTTAATGTATATGTTAATTTATTTTGTGAATGTCCGTCTCGCCTAGTTGGCATTTTACACCAACTAGGTCGAGTGATTTTAATATTTTTGTTTGTATTACCGCTCTGCTGTCGGGCTATTTACACCCGACAGCGGTTTTATTTATATTTGTTAATTTATTCTGTGTTCGTCTGTCTCGCCTAGTTGGCATTTTACACCAACTGGGTAGAGTGATTTTAGTATTTTTGTTTGAATTGTTTCTCTGGTGTCAGGCCATTTACACCCGACATTGGTTTTATTTCTATGTGTTAATTTATTTTGTGTTCGTCCGTCTCGCCTAGTTGGCATTTTACACCAACTAGGCGAGTATTATTATTATAACTAAACCTGAAAAAAAAAAGAG
Organism: Ontholestes murinus; assembly: GCA_963969525.1. Taxonomy (NCBI): domain Eukaryota; kingdom Metazoa; phylum Arthropoda; class Insecta; order Coleoptera; family Staphylinidae; genus Ontholestes; species Ontholestes murinus. Next base: position 18,841 of record CAXAKX010000478.1, on the reverse strand, counting down.
AATAGCGGCTAATGGCCCTAGCAGTCGATGCCGCTCAAAAAAAAAAAAAAAAAAAAAAAAAAAAAAACAATAACAATAACAATAACAATAACAATAACAATAACAATAACAATAACAATAACAATAACAATAACAATAACAATAACAATAACAATAACAATAACAATAACAATAACAATAACAATAACAATAACAATAACAATAACAATAACAATAACAATAACAATAACAATAACAATAACAATAACAATAACAATAACAATAACAATAACAATAACAATAACAATAACAATAACAATAACAATAACAATAACAATAACAATAACAATAACAATAACAATAACAATAACAATAACAATAACAATAACAATAACAATAACAATAACAATAACAATAACAATAACAATAACAATAACAATAACAATAACAATAACAATAACAATAACAATAACAATAACAATAACAATAACAATAACAATAACAATAACAATAACAATAACAATAACAATAACAATAACAATAACAATAACAATAACAATAACAATAACAATAACAATAACAATAACAATAACAATAACAATAACAATAACAATAACAATAACAATAACAATAACAATAACAATAACAATAACAATAACAATAACAATAACAATAACAATAACAATAACAATAACAATAACAATAACAATAACAATAACAATAACAATAACAATAACAATAACAATAACAATAACAATAACAATAACAATAACAATAACAATAACAATAACAATAACAATAACAATAACAATAACAATAACAATAACAATAACAATAACAATAACAATAACAATAACAATAACAATAACAATAACAATAACAATAACAATAACAATAACAATAACAATAACAATAACAATAACAATAACAATAACAATAACAATAACAATAACAATAACAATAACAATAACAATAACAATAACAATAACAATAACAATAACAATAACAATAACAATAACAATAACAATAACAATAACAATAACAATAACAATAACAATAACAATAACAATAACAATAACAATAACAATAACAATAACAATAACAATAACAATAACAATAACAATAACAATAACAATAACAATAACAATAACAATAACAATAACAATAACAATAACAATAACAATAACAATAACAATAACAATAACAATAACAATAACAATAACAATAACAATAACAATAACAATAACAATAACAATAACAATAACAATAACAATAACAATAACAATAACAATAACAATAACAATAACAATAACAATAACAATAACAATAACAATAACAATAACAATAACAATAACAATAACAATAACAATAACAATAACAATAACAATAACAATAACAATAACAATAACAATAACAATAACAATAACAATAACAATAACAATAACAATAACAATAACAATAACAATAACAATAACAATAACAATAACAATAACAATAACAATAACAATAACAATAACAATAACAATAACAATAACAATAACAATAACAATAACAATAACAATAACAATAACAATAACAATAACAATAACAATAACAATAACAATAACAATAACAATAACAATAACAATAACAATAACAATAACAATAACAATAACAATAACAATAACAATAACAATAACAATAACAATAACAATAACAATAACAATAACAATAACAATAACAATAACAATAACAATAACAATAACAATAACAATAACAATAACAATAACAATAACAATAACAATAACAATAACAATAACAATAACAATAACAATAACAATAACAATAACAATAACAATAACAATAACAATAACAATAACAATAACAATAACAATAACAATAACAATAACAATAACAATAACAATAACAATAACAATAACAATAACAATAACAATAACAATAACAATAACAATAACAATAACAATAACAATAACAATAACAATAACAATAACAATAACAATAACAATAACAATAACAATAACAATAACAATAACAATAACAATAACAATAACAATAACAATAACAATAACAATAACAATAACAATAACAATAACAATAACAATAACAATAACAATAACAATAACAATAACAATAACAATAACAATAACAATAACAATAACAATAACAATAACAATAACAATAACAATAACAATAACAATAACAATAACAATAACAATAACAATAACAATAACAATAACAATAACAATAACAATAACAATAACAATAACAATAACAATAACAATAACAATAACAATAACAATAACAATAACAATAACAATAACAATAACAATAACAATAACAATAACAATAACAATAACAATAACTATAACAATAACAATAACAATAACAATAACAATAACAATAACAATAACAATAACAATAACAATAACAATAACAATAACAATAACAATAACAATAACAATAACAATAACAATAACAATAACAATAACAATAACAATAACAATAACAATAACAATAACAATAACAATAACAATAACAATAACAATAACAATAACAATAACAATAACAATAACAATAACAATAACAATAACAATAACAATAACAATAACAATAACAATAACAATAACAATAACAATAACAATAACAATAACAATAACAATAACAATAACAATAACAATAACAATAACAATAACAATAACAATAACAATAACAATAACAATAACAATAACAATAACAATAACAATAACAATAACAATAACAATAACAATAACAATAACAATAACAATAACAATAACAATAACAATAACAATAACAATAACAATAACAATAACAATAACAATAACAATAACAATAACAATAACAATAACAATAACAATAACAATAACAATAACAATAACAATAACAATAACAATAACAATAACAATAACAATAACAATAACAATAACAATAACAATAACAATAACAATAACAATAACAATAACAATAACAATAACAATAACAATAACAATAACAATAACAATAACAATAACAATAACAATAACAATAACAATAACAATAACAATAACAATAACAATAACAATAACAATAACAATAACAATAACAATAACAATAACAATAACAATAACAATAACAATAACAATAACAATAACAATAACAATAACAATAACAATAACAATAACAATAACAATAACAATAACAATAACAATAACAATAACAATAACAATAACAATAACAATAACAATAACAATAACAATAACAATAACAATAACAATAACAATAACAATAACAATAACAATAACAATAACAATAACAATAACAATAACAATAACAATAACAATAACAATAACAATAACAATAACAATAACAATAACAATAACAATAACAATAACAATAACAATAACAATAACAATAACAATAACAATAACAATAACAATAACAATAACAATAACAATAACAATAACAATAACAATAACAATAACAATAACAATAACAATAACAATAACAATAACAATAACAATAACAATAACAATAACAATAACAATAACAATAACAATAACAATAACAATAACAATAACAATAACAATAACAATAACAATAACAATAACAATAACAATAACAATAACAATAACAATAACAATAACAATAACAATAACAATAACAATAACAATAACAATAACAATAACAATAACAATAACAATAACAATAACAATAACAATAACAATAACAATAACAATAACAATAACAATAACAATAACAATAACAATAACAATAACAATAACAATAACAATAACAATAACAATAACAATAACAATAACAATAACAATAACAATAACAATAACAATAACAATAACAATAACAATAACAATAACAATAACAATAACAATAACAATAACAATAACAATAACAATAACAATAACAATAACAATAACAATAACAATAACAATAACAATAACAATAACAATAACAATAACAATAACAATAACAATAACAATAACAATAACAATAACAATAACAATAACAATAACAATAACAATAACAATAACAATAACAATAACAATAACAATAACAATAACAATAACAATAACAATAACAATAACAATAACAATAACAATAACAATAACAATAACAATAACAATAACAATAACAATAACAATAACAATAACAATAACAATAACAATAACAATAACAATAACAATAACAATAACAATAACAATAACAATAACAATAACAATAACAATAACAATAACAATAACAATAACAATAACAATAACAATAACAATAACAATAACAATAACAATAACAATAACAATAACAATAACAATAACAATAACAATAACAATAACAATAACAATAACAATAACAATAACAATAACAATAACAATAACAATAACAATAACAATAACAATAACAATAACAATAACAATAACAATAACAATAACAATAACAATAACAATAACAATAACAATAACAATAACAATAACAATAACAATAACAATAACAATAACAATAACAATAACAATAACAATAACAATAACAATAACAATAACAATAACAATAACAATAACAATAACAATAACAATAACAATAACAATAACAATAACAATAACAATAACAATAACAATAACAATAACAATAACAATAACAATAACAATAACAATAACAATAACAATAACAATAACAATAACAATAACAATAACAATAACAATAACAATAACAATAACAATAACAATAACAATAACAATAACAATAACAATAACAATAACAATAACAATAACAATAACAATAACAATAACAATAACAATAACAATAACAATAACAATAACAATAACAATAACAATAACAATAACAATAACAATAACAATAACAATAACAATAACAATAACAATAACAATAACAATAACAATAACAATAACAATAACAATAACAATAACAATAACAATAACAATAACAATAACAATAACAATAACAATAACAATAACAATAACAATAACAATAACAATAACAATAACAATAACAATAACAATAACAATAACAATAACAATAACAATAACAATAACAATAACAATAACAATAACAATAACAATAACAATAACAATAACAATAACAATAACAATAACAATAACAATAACAATAACAATAACAATAACAATAACAATAACAATAACAATAACAATAACAATAACAATAACAATAACAATAACAATAACAATAACAATAACAATAACAATAACAATAACAATAACAATAACAATAACAATAACAATAACAATAACAATAACAATAACAATAACAATAACAATAACAATAACAATAACAATAACAATAACAATAACAATAACAATAACAATAACAATAACAATAACAATAACAATAACAATAACAATAACAATAACAATAACAATAACAATAACAATAACAATAACAATAACAATAACAATAACAATAACAATAACAATAACAATAACAATAACAATAACAATAACAATAACAATAACAATAACAATAACAATAACAATAACAATAACAATAACAATAACAATAACAATAACAATAACAATAACAATAACAATAACAATAACAATAACAATAACAATAACAATAACAATAACAATAACAATAACAATAACAATAACAATAACAATAACAATAACAATAACAATAACAATAACAATAACAATAACAATAACAATAACAATAACAATAACAATAACAATAACAATAACAATAACAATAACAATAACAATAACAATAACAATAAAAATAACAATAACAATAACAATAACAATAACAATAACAATAACAATAACAATAACAATAACAATAACAATAACAATAACGGGATCGAGTGGTTCTGTCCACAGGGGGGCGTGTAGCGTCTTATAGGTGCCCTAGCCGGGGATAGCTTGCTAGCCCTGGTTAGGTGTCACCCTAGCTTCTCCGCCCCCAAGACCGGCATGCGTACCATCATTGGTATAACCTACCTGAGGTGATCCTGTTTCTGCAGAACATGCCGGATCTAGAGGAGTAAACCTCGACTAAAAATCCGTAATCCAAGGTGTCAATCGTACCGTGCCGAGGGATGGATGGCCACGCGTCAGTTGGTCTCATACGGTGTCCTCCGGATACCTGGCGAACTCCGGTTGCATTTAGCCTTGCTGCAGTATGGGAGCACTGCTGCAGTCGACCTTTATTTCTGCCCTACTCGTGGGAACCGCATGGCAACCTCATTTCAAAAAACCCTTGAGGAATCAACCTCACTAAAAAATGATGCGGCGTCTGGGAACACGCAAAGTTCCCAAACCTTTAAAGAAAAATCAGTGGCTCATATGCCTAGATTTTTCGTAGTGAAAAGAAATGATGGACTTAACTTTGATAAAGTTAATCCATTTGCTATTTCAAAGTTTGTTGAGCAAGCGATAGGTAAAGTTTGTAGCATTAAGAAAATCAAGGATGGGCTCATGATCGAAGCACAGACAGACAAACAGTCCATTAAGCTATTAAAACTAAACAAATTTCTGCATTTTGACGTCGAGGTAATTGTACATAAAACATTAAATTATGTGAAAGGAATTGTTTACTGCCGAGATCTGGTATCGTGCAGTGACGAGGAGATTCTAGAAGATTTAAAAAAACATAACGTAATTGAAATAAGACGAATCAAGACGAAACGTGATGACCAGTTGATCAATACTCCGTCAATAGTATTAACTTTTAATACAACAGTGTTGCCAAAAAAAGTCAACATAGCTTTTTACAGCTTAGAGGTCAGAATGTATATACCTAGTGTTCTGCGATGCTTCAGGTGTCAGAAGTTAGGGCACACATCTACTAGATGTGAAAGCCCAGCACTATGCGCCTGTGGTAAAGCAGTCCATGACGGAACAGAGTGTGTTGAGCCATTAAAATGCGTAAACTGCGGAGGTAACCACTCCGCCAGATACAAGAACTGTCCGTCTCTTATTTTTGAAAAGTCCGTTCAAGAACTAAGAACTAGAGAGAGAATCAGTTACTTTGATGCTAAGAAGAAGCTAACCTTACCGAAAGCTCCAGTAGAGAATACTTCGTATGCACAAGCTGCGAATAAACGTTTAAACACAGAACAATTGCTCTCCGAACTAACACCAATAATTGCCAAATTAGTAGGAGATTCAATTAAAAAGACATTGGGAGATATGATAAGCGACAAAGGTGAAACTACAAAGCAGAAACTAATTGAACAAGCCGCAGTTTTGGAAAAAACTGCAAAACAAATGCTACGTGCATCTGTAGCTTCATCGTCGGAAGCTACAACTCTCTTCCCCCAAGCGGAGAAGAGCATTATCACTCCAGCGACCGTAACATCGGACGCTGGAAACCATTTTAAAACCCCTTCAGAGGAAGGGAGGTTACCAGCCTGCAAGAGACAGCAATCACTCTCTGAATCAGAGAGTGAGAAACAATGCTCAGGCCAGCAGGCGAAAAGGCCAGTTGGCTGGCCGAAAGGAAAGGCCAGAAAGCCAAAGGCCACAAATCCTGAACCGAATACCGGTCAGGACAAGACGGCTTCCGGTTCTCAACACCGGAAAATGTCTTTTTAATTTATCTGTTAAGTGCACGTGTTGTTTAATTTATTTAATTGTCCGTCCTCGTTGTTGTCTTGGTTTTTATCTTTTATTTTAATTCAAAGAGATGGAACAAATGGTCCAATGGAACTGCAATGGTTGCATGTCGCATTTTGGTGAGCTGAAGATCATCCTTAAAAAATATAGTCCCTTTTGTATATGCCTTCAAGAGACCCACTTCCATCCTCAGGAAGTATTTAGCCTACGAGATTATAACATCCTAAGAAAGGATGTTATACCCCGTCGACGTGTTAGAGGAGGAGTAGGCATATTTTTAAAAAGAGGGACTATTTTTAAAGAGATATCATTAAGGACTGATCTACAAGCAATAGCGTGCAAAATAGAGTCACCACTGACTGTAACCATATGCAACTTGTACCTCCCACATGCAAACTGGGAGGTCCGCCAAGTTGTTGACCTAATCGAGCAGTTACCTAGACCATATTTATTGCTGGGAGATTTTAATGCGCATAACCCATTATGGGGCTCGTCGGCTGTCGATACCAGAGGTGCACATATTGAAGACCTTCTGGATATTGCAGGAGCCGTACTTCTTAACACCGGACAGCCGACACACTTTAATGCCGCAAATGGGACACTCTCAGCAATAGATCTGACAATATCTTCCCCCACTCTCGCCACACGTCTTCAGTGGCAGGCCCTCGAAGATCTGCACGGTAGTGATCACTTTCCGATCGTCGTGTCGACTAATATTCCGAGGGCCGTAGAACGCAGACCCAGGCGCTGGCGCCTGGATCTAGCAGAGTGGGAAAAGTTTCGGAACGAGGTCTCGTTTTCCGCTAACTTAGAAGATATTAGTTCCACTCTTTCTAGTATTAATCTCAGCATTACTCAAGCAGCAGAAAAGACTATACCACGTACCTCTGGCTCGACTAGTAAACCCTCCGTCCCATGGTGGAACGTTGAGGTTAGTCGAGTTATCGCAGAGAAGAAAAGAGCATTTAATGTCTATAAAAAATACCCTACGCAAGAAAATCTAATCAATTTCAAACGAAAGCGGGCCATAGCCCGCCGTATAATCGTACAATCAAAAAACGATTCATGGAAGAACTACGTCAACACCATGTCAAGTGATGCTTCTATCACAGATGTCTGGAGAAAAGTGCGTGCTATTCGCGGACAGCGCTTACCGTCCATTATAGGCCTGTGTAATGGAGGCAATACCATTACAGAGCCTTTTGAGGTAGCGGAAGCATTAGCAGCGCACTTCTCCAGCACAAGTAGTTCTTCCAATTATTTACCTGAATTTAGGCGTAGGAAGGGCGAACTAGAAGTCCCAATTGACTTCACGACAGATTCGGATCATGATTACAACAATCCATTTACAATGGAAGAGTTCCAAGAGGCACTAAACACTAGTAAAGATTCTTCTCCTGGACCCGATGACATCCCATATAAAATGATAGATAATCTACCTATAAGTTGCAAGGCCAGTATTCTGGCACTGTACAATAAAATATGGGAAAGAGGGGAGTATCCATCTATATGGAGAGAAGCAACTATAGTGCCTCTAATTAAATCTGGAAAAGATCCGAATCTCGCTACTAGTTATCGCCCTGTGTCATTAACATGCTGCTTGAGTAAAGTCTTTGAAAAAATGGTCAATAGCCGACTGGTATGGATTCTCGAGTCGCGAGAACTGATCGTACCCTACCAGTCTGGATTTAGGAAACGTCATTCCACTATTGACCATCTGGTCCGTTTAGAGAATGCCATTCAAAACGCTTTTCTAGAGAGAAAACACCTTGTCGCGGTGTTTTTCGATCTAGAAAAAGCCTATGATATGACATGGCGTCATGGCATTCTTAGGAAGTTGCATCGGTGGGGACTGAGAGGCCGTCTGCCTTTATTCATCCAGTCCTTCTTGTCGCACCGGAGTTTTCGAGTACGTGTAGGAGATTCTCTCTCCTCTCTCCACGTACAAGAAAACGGTATACCGCAGGGCTCTACGATCAGCGTAACCCTATTTTCTATAGCGGTAAACCATATTGCAACTTCCGTTAGTACCCCCGTAAATACGTGCCTGTATGTCGACGACCTAGCAATCTACATGGCCGGAGATACCATCCCGGCTATATGTAGAGAGCTGCAGAGGAGCATTGATGACATCGTGCGAGACGCTGGCTCGTGTGGTTTTCGTTTTTCAGAGACAAAGATGGCATGTGTCCATTTTTGTCGTCTGAGAAAGCCACACAGGGAGCCTAGTCTACATATTAATGGTTCTGTCATTCAATGTGTCGACAGTTATCGTTTTCTAGGACTAATATTCGACAGGACTCTGTCATTCCGTCCCCACATTAATGACCTTGCTACAAGGTGCAAGAAGGCACTTAATCTAATTAGGTGCCTTTCTAACATTAATTGGGGTGCGAGCAGAGAGGTTTTGCTGCGGCTGTATCAGGCTCTGGTTCTGTCCAGGCTTGACTACGGGTGCGCAGTATATTCCGCTGCTCGTAATTCGTGGTTGCAAGTCCTAGATTCGATACATTATGCAGGTATACGTTACGCTACAGGAGCTTTTAGGACCACACCAAGAAATAGTCTCTGCTGTGATGCCGGGTTACTACCGCTAAAGTACAGGCGTCTTCGGTTCGCTTTGCGATATGAAGCGTCTGTACGTAGTAACCCGAAACACATCAATTTTGAATGTTTCAGCAAAGCAGAGACATATCGAAAATACGCCTTGCGACCGTCAGTCACAAGGCCGGTGTGTGTCCGAGCGCGCGAGTTCCGCAAGAGTCTTGAGTTCCATTTGCCCGAAATACAGCCGGTGGGTGTGTGCGAGGTGTCGCCATGGTTGATCCCTGCACGACACATAGCCCTAGAGTTGCTTGAACACCAGAAGCAACTAACGACGCCGGCAATTTTTCGGGTGAAATTATTGGAACTCTTGAATAAATACACAGACTCTTGCTGCATATATACGGATGGATCTAAGACCGACATTGGAGTAGGAGCAGCCTTTGTGGTTGACTCCACTCCGCACTCGTGGTCGTTGGATCCTCTGTCCTCCGTATATACTGCTGAACTATACGCAATACTGAAAGCGCTCCACTACTGCGATACGTCTAGCAGTAGTACATTCCTCGTTATCTCTGATTCACTCTCTTCCCTAGAAAGTATAGCCGATAGCCAAAGTATTGATCCGCTCGTACAGAACATACTTTCTGTTCTGTACAATCTGCATCTCAATGGCAAAAATGTTGTCTTCGTCTGGGTGCCATCTCATGTCGGCATTGAAGGCAACGAGATTGCAGACAGAGCTGCCCGTCAGGCAGCTCTCGCGGATCATGTTGACTATGCCATGTGCCGGCCTGACGATGTCAAGGTCGGCGTTACGGCATTAGTCAACAAAGCATGGCAAAGGGAATGGGAGAGCCTCGAGAGTAAGCTGAAAGCTGTAAAACTCTCTGTGACAGCATGGAAGTCACCGGTCGCGCTTAGTAGGAGACAGGAGGTCGCTTTGACCCGCCTACGAATGGGTCATACGAACTTGACCCATTCTCATCTCCTGACCGGTGACGAAGCACCCACATGCGACACTTGTCACAGCCCTCTAACGGTGAGGCATATAATCGAGGAATGTGCAGCCTACACAGGTCAACGTGTACGGCTGAAGCTCCGAGGTAATGTAGCGTACGATTTGAGCAATTCTGTTTTGTCGGTAGAAACTGTCGTTGCTTTTCTGCAAGCGACAGAACTTCTACGCAGAATTTAGGGGTACTGTAAGGACCAGTTTACTGTGCTGAGCAGTTTTTAATTTGTTGTGCATCGTCTTTTTATGTTAATTTAATATCTTTTTATCTTTGTTAATTTATTCTGTGAACGTCCGTCTCGTCTAGTTGGCCCTTTACACCAACTAGGTGAGTGATTTTATCGTTTTCGTTTTGTATTGTTTTTGTTGTCGGGCACTTTACACCCGACAACGGTTTTATCGCTTTTATTTAGTTTCAAGTTTTATCTTTGTGTCTAGCTTTAAGTTTTATTCTGTGTGTCGTCCCTTCACCATGTTGGCTCTTTACACCAACTTGGTGAAGTTGTTTTTATCATTGATTTTATCGCATTCGTTTGTATTGTTTTTGTTGTCGGGTACTTTACACCCGGCAACGGTTTTATTTGCCACTTTTTGGTATTTTATTATATTTGTTAACTTATTCTGTGAACGTCCGTCTCACCTAGTTGGCTTTTTACACCAACTAGGTAGAGTGATTTTATTGCATTTGTTTGTTTCGTTTTTGTTGTCGGGCATTTTACACCCGACAACGGTTTTATAGTTTTTATCTAGTTTTAAGTTTATCTTTGTGTCTAGTTTTAAGTTTTAATCTGTGTTTTACACCAACTTGATGGAGTTGTTTTTATTATGAATGTCTGTGCTCGTCTCGCCTAGCTGGTCTAGGTCGAGTGTTTTACTTTCGCTAGTCATTATTTTATTATGTATGTTAATTTATTTTGTGAACGTCCGTCTCGCCTAGTTGGCATTTTACACCAACTAGGCGAGTATTATTATTATTTAACAAAGTTAAAAAAAAAGGAGAATAGCGGCTAATGGCCCTACACCCTACACCCGACAACGGTTTTATCGATTTTATCTAGCTTTAAGTTTTATCTTGGTGTTTAATTATAAGTTTTTACCTGTGTGTTGTCCCTTCACCATGTTGGCTCTTTACACCAACTTGGTGGAGTTGTTTTTATCATTGATTTTATCGCATTCGTTTGTATTGTTTTTGTTGTCGGGCACTTTACACCCGGCAACGGTTTTATCGCTTTTATCTAGTTTTAAGTTTTATCTATATGTCTAGTTTTAAGTTTTATTCTGTGTGTCGTCCCTCCACCATGTTGGCCTTTTACACCAACTTGGTGGATGTGTTCTGTTCGTCTCGCCTAGCTGGCCTAGGTCGAGTGATTTTAAGCTTTTTGTCTCTAGTCATAATTTTAATTTATATGTTAATTTATTTTGTGAATGTCCGTCTCGCCTAGTTGGCATTTTACACCAACTAGGTCGAGTGATTTTATTATTTTTGTTTGTATTGTCCCTCTGTTGTCGGGCTATTTACACCCGACAGCGGTTTTATTTATATATGTTAATTTATTCTGTGTCAGTCCGTCTCGCCTAGTTGGCTTTTTACACCAACTAGGCGGGTATTATTATTATTGAGAAGCTAAATAAAAAAAAAGAGAAAAGCGGCTAATGGCCCTAGCAGTCGATGCCGCTCAAAAAAAAAAAAAAAAAAAAAAAAAAAAACAATAACAATAACAATAACAATAACAATAACAATAACAATAACAATAACAATAACAATAACAATAACAATAACAATAACAATAACAATAACAATAACAATAACAATAACAATAACAATAACAATAACAATAACAATAACAATAACAATAACAATAACAATAACAATAACAATAACAATAACAATAACAATAACAATAACAATAACAATAACAATAACAATAACAATAACAATAACAATAACAATAACAATAACAATAACAATAACAATAACAATAACAATAACAATAACAATAACAATAAATAATAACAATAACAATAACAATAACAATAACAATAACAATAACAATAACAATAACAATAACAATAACAATAACAATAACAATAACAATAACAATAACAATAACAATAACAATAACAATAACAATAACAATAACAATAACAATAACAATAACAATAACAATAACAATAACAATAACAATAACAATAACAATAACAATAACAATAACAATAACAATAACAATAACAATAACAATAACAATAACAATAACAATAACAATAACAATAACAATAACAATAACAATAACAATAACAATAACAATAACAATAACAATAACAATAACAATAACAATAACAATAACAATAACAATAACAATAACAATAACAATAACAATAACAATAACAATAACAATAACAATAACAATAACAATAACAATAACAATAACAATAACAATAACAATAACAATAACAATAACAATAACAATAACAATAACAATAACAATAACAATAACAATAACAATAACAATAACAATAACAATAACAATAACAATAACAATAACAATAACAATAACAATAACAATAACAATAACAATAACAATAACAATAACAATAACAATAACAATAACAATAACAATAACAATAACAATAACAATAACAATAACAATAACAATAACAATAACAATAACAATAACAATAACAATAACAATAACAATAACAATAACAATAACAATAACAATAACAATAACAATAACAATAACAATAACAATAACAATAACAATAACAATAACAATAACAATAACAATAACAATAACAATAACAATAACAATAACAATAACAATAACAATAACAATAACAATAACAATAACAATAACAATAACAATAACAATAACAATAACAATAACAATAACAATAACAATAACAATAACAATAACAATAACAATAACAATAACAATAACAATAACAATAGCAATAACAATAACAATAACAATAACAATAACAATAACAATAACAATAACAATAACAATAACAATAACAATAACAATAACAATAACAATACAATAACAATAACAATAACAATAACAATAACAATAACAATAACAATAACAATAACAATAACAATAACAATAACAATAACAATAACAATAACAATAACAATAACAATAACAATAACAATAACAATAACAATAACAATAACAATAACAATAACAATAACAATAACAATAACAATAACAATAACAATAACAATAACAATAACAATAACAATAACAATAACAATAACAATAACAATAACAATAACAATAACAATAACAATAACAATAACAATAACAATAACAATAACAATAACAATAACAATAACAATAACAATAACAATAACAATAACAATAACAATAACAATAACAATAACAATAACAATAACAATAACAATAACAATAACAATAACAATAACAATAACAATAACAATAACAATAACAATAACAATAACAATAACAATAACAATAACAATAACAATAACAATAACAATAACAATAACAATAACAATAACAATAACAATAACAATAACAATAACAATAACAATAACAATAACAATAACAATAACAATAACAATAACAATAACAATAACAATAACAATAACAATAACAATAACAATAACAATAACAATAACAATAACAATAACAATAACAATAACAATAACAATAACAATAACAATAACAATAACAATAACAATAACAATAACATTAACAATAACAATAACAATAACAATAACAATAACAATAACAATAACAATAACAATAACAATAACAATAACAATAACAATAACAATAACAATAACAATAACAATAACAATAACAATAACAATAACAATAACAATAACAATAACAATAACAATAACAATAACAATAACAATAACAATAACAATAACAATAACAATAACAATAACAATAACAATATGAGGGATCCCCCTGTGAACTTCCCATCACGTGCTTACATTGTGGTGGAAATCACTCCGCTAGGGCAAACAACTGCCCAAAGTACAAGGAAGAAAGGGCAATACAGGAGGTCAAAACAAAGGAGCGAATAACGTACGGTGAAGCAAGGAAAAGGGTAGCTATTACAACTCCAAATCCAGGAATATCATACGCAGCCGCATCAAGTCAGTCATCCGCTCTAGCAAAGGAAATGCTCCCTTTACTAATAGAAGCGGTCTGCTTTGATGCCTCCACCGGGAATAAGCAACGCAAATACGACCCCACACTCCAATGAACAAATAAACCAAATATCTGTACACAAGCTCGCTAAACAGTTTGAGGCGGTACAGGAAAAACGAAAGAGGGATCCAATGTCAGAGAGTAGCTCAACTCTTTCACAGGTAAGAAGCACCTCAACAAAAGTGAGGAAGCGAAAACCTGGATGGGTAAAAGGCAAGCCACGAAAGGAAAAGGAAGCAAATTTAAGTGGAAAAGAAGAGAATAAAGAAGTTGAGTCAATGTCAGCAGACGACGAGGGTACAATTAGCCTTTCAGGGGATGATGATAAGGATGAGAGTCCTCTAATAGGAAAAGAAAAGGGAAAAGACCCTCCTCATGGATAAATACTTATATATATATTTGTTTATTTACTTATTTATTTACTTATTCAATTATTTATTTATTTATTTATCCATGTTTTTATCTATCTGTCTATTTGGTACCTATTTATTTATTTATTACTTATCCAGTTAATCATTTATTCACATACCTATTTTTTATTCACACCAACTCAAGACTTACCACCTCAGGCTACAATAAACAAACTTAAAAGAACTAACCACAACAAATTTTATACAGTGGAACTGTAACGGGTGTGCAAGTCATTATTGTGAGCTAAAAATGCTTTTGGTGGAGTACAGTCCTCTATGTGTGTGTCTCCAAGAGACACATTTTCGACCTGGAATTCCTTTCCGGCTTAGGGGATACAACTGTGTCCGAAGAGATATCCAACCGAACCAGCGGGCTCATGGGGGTGTAGCCATTTTCCTAAAAGACAATGTGCAATATACCGATGTGGCCCTGATCACTAATATTCAAGCGGTGGCAATAAGTATAGAACATCCAATAAAAATCACTTTTTGTGGTTTATATCTTCCTGATAGTAACTGGAGCATGGAAGAACTCGAACATTTAATAGCGCAGCTGCCTACACCCATCTTACTGATGGGAGACCTAAATGCTCATAGCCCCTTATGGGGATCTAATACGCTGAATATTAGAGGTAGGATAGTAGAAGACGTTCTCGATAATAACCCTCTCGTATTACTAAATGATGGTAGCAAAACCCACCTTAGTGCAAGAACAGGACAGTTCACAGCCATTGATTTATCTATTTGCTCGCCTCAACTGGCCCCTAAATTTACATGGAGGGTATCAGACAATCTTCATCACAGCGACCATTTCCCTATAATAATTACAGCTAACACTCCTAATCTAAACATCTATAAAAAAACACGCTGGAAACTAGACCAAGCCAACTGGGCTGAATTTAGGAATAGGGTAGTAATCCCTCTAGAAGTTCATGACGTGGATATAATGACACATGAGCTTACACAGTCTATTCTGAACGCCGCAGAGGATACAATCCCTAAAACCTCAGGGAAGTCTCATAAGACACGTGTTCCCTGGTGGGACGACGAGGTTAAAACAGCATTACAAAACAAAAAAGCAGCATTAAGGCAATTCCAACGACAACCAACGGAACAAAACAAAATAAACTTTAAAAGACTGCGAGCTTTTTCTCGAAGGTTAGTACTGCAGAAGAAAAGAGTAAGCTGGGAAAATTTCGTAAAGGAAATGAGGCCTCAGACCCCCCATACAGAATTGTGGAAAAAGATTCGAATGGTTCAAGGTACTGGACAACCAGCTCCAATATCTGGCATAACTATTGATAACCGGAACATCTATGATGTCCAACAAATTGCAGATAAGTTCGGTAGTTACTTTGCTAGTACAGCTAGCGATAGTAACTACAGTGAGACATTCAGAAATCTGAAAAATGAACGAGAATTTCCAATTGATTTTGCCACAGAGGAAGCTTTGGAGTATAATCTCTTTTTCACGCGAAGAGAATTAGATGATGCCATCAAGTCGACGGGAAATACCGCCCCGGGGCCAGACAACATCCCATACGAAATGATTAGACAACTCACCGAGGGTGGTAAAAATTATCTGTTACTAATCTATAATACCATATGGGCAACGGGTAAACATCCGGAAAAATGGAAAGAATCCACTGTTATTCCGATCCTCAAGGAGGGGAAGCCCCCCTCTTCGATTGAAAGTTACCGTCCCGTCTCGTTAATCTGCTGTATGAGCAAAATTCTTGAAAAGATGGTCAACAACAGATTAATGTGGACTCTAGAATCGCGACAATTACTATGCCCCAATCAAGCCGGTTTTAGACAAAACCACTCAACGACAGATCAGTTGGTGCATATGGAGAACGCTATCCTTAACAGCTTTGCTAAAAGGGAGCACCTTACTGCTGTCTTCTTTGACTTGGAAAAAGCATTCGATATGACGTGGAGATTTGGGATACTGGAAATGATGTATAATTGGGGCATAAAAGGAAACTTATCTAACTTTATTACGTCCTTCCTACGAAACAGAACATCTTGTGTAATGTTGGGAGAGAAAATGTCCAGCGTTTACCACCAGGAGAATGGTATACCTCAAGGGTCCGTCCTAAGTGTTACACTATTCGGGATAGCCATAAATCAAATTTTTTCTGGCATTGATGACTCCATTGGCCGATCACTTTACGTGGATGATATGGCTATCTTCCTTAGCGTCCCTCTAGGAATACCATCAAATGCTCGTCTACAACAAGCAGTTGATACTATATCAGCAAACGCTGAGAGTAGAGGGTTCCGATTCTCACCAACTAAAACAGTCTGTGTACACTTCTGCAGAAAATCCATACCCCATCAATTACCCAGGCTTCACTTGAAAGGTACTCCGATAAATGTAAAGGACTCGGTACGATACCTAGGTATCGTCTTTGATGACAGGCTTAGATGGAACAGATACATAGAAGAATTAAAAACAAGCATTAAAAAGAAGTTAAATGCAATAAAGTGCTTATCGAGTATAAATTGGGGTGCCAATCGAGAGGTACTACTGCAGATATATAAAGTGTTGATTTTACCCAAATTGGATTACGGTAGTATAGTGTACTCGTCGGCCAGCGACAGTATTCTCCGTACACTAGATCCATTGCAAAACAGCGCTCTTCGAATGGCACTAGGCGCATTTAGAACCAGCCCCACTATTAGTATGTCATGTGATGCCGGAGTTCCGCCGCTAAAATACAGAAGAATGAGAATGCTATTAAATCATTTTATTAATTTAAGGGCAAAGCGTGCACACTTTTTATTAGCCGAACTCCCAGATGATCGTACCTGTAACTTATATAGGAGAAAACCAACCATATCTAGACCAGCAGCGATTCGAGCAAACGAACTAATGGAAAAATTTGACGAAGTGTGGCCGGAATTCATGCCGATAGGAATTTACGAATCTCCTCCTTGGACCATCAAAAGACCTAATTTTCGGATGGATTTAAGCATATATAAAAAGGAAGACACCCATCCGGTTCTACTAAGAAGGCTTTTCCTTAACCTTATTATTGAGTACAGACAAAGCAGAATACTTTACACCGATGGGTCGAAATCAGAACAAGGAGTAGGATG
>CAXAKX010000477.1:0-11149 GCA_963969525.1 Ontholestes murinus | reverse complement strand
GTGTGTTGTTGTGTGTACAAAAATACAGTGTGAGTAATACGCTTCGACGCATCAGTTCTACGTATATAAATATACGAGTTTTTCAGATGCGAGAAGCCGAACGTCAGATCGTCAGTGTATCTGTTTCGCGTACACACATATATTGTGCGACACAAAAATACGTTAATGATCCTTCCGCAGGTTCACCTACGGAAACCTTGTTACGACTTTTACTTCCTCTAAATGATCAAGTTTGGTCATCTTCCCAGCAACATCGACGAACGTCGAAACGTCACCGAGTACCGGTCCGAAGACCTCACTAAATCATTCAATCGGTAGTAGCGACGGGCGGTGTGTACAAAGGGCAGGGACGTAATCAACGCGAGCTTATGACTCGCGCTTACTGGGAATTCCTCGTTCATGGGGAACAATTGCAAGCCCCAATCCCTAGCACGAAGGAGGTTCAGCGGGTTACCCGGACCTTTCGGCCAGGGAGGACACGCTGTCTCCTTCAGTGTAGCGCGCGTGCGGCCCAGAACATCTAAGGGCATCACAGACCTGTTATTGCTCATTCTCGTGCGGCTAAAAGCCACTTGTCCCTCTAAGAAGAATTGATTGTACGCCGACAGTAAAAATCAAACGAGCGGCACGCACGACCGTTTGCACGACCGTGACGATACCGACGCCGACCTTTGAGATGTCGAAAGTACGCCTAGTTAGCAGGCTAGAGTCTCGTTCGTTATCGGAATTAACCTGACAGATCACTCCACCAACTAAGAACGGCCATGCACCACCACCCACCGAATCAAGAAAGAGCTCTCAATCTGTCAATCCTTCCGGTGTCTGGGCCTGGTGAGGTTTCCCGTGTTGAGTCAAATTAAGCCGCAGGCTCCACTCCTGGTGGTGCCCTTCCGTCAATTCCTTTAAGTTTCAGCTTTGCAACCATACTTCCCCCGGAACCCAAAAGCTTTGGTTTCCCGGAAGCTGCCCGCCGAGTCATCGGAGGAACGTCGGCGGATCGCTGGCTGGCATCGTTTATGGTTAGAACTAGGGCGGTATCTGATCGCCTTCGAACCTCTAACTTTCGTTCTTGATCAATGAAAACGTTTTTGGCAAATGCTTTCGCTTTAGTCCGTCTTGCGACGATCCAAGAATTTCACCTCTAACGTCGCAATACGAATGCCCCCATCCGTTCCTATTAATCATTACCTCGGGGTTCCGAAAACCAACAAAATAGAACCGAGGTCCTATTCTATTATTCCATGCACTAAGTATTCAGGCGAAGTTTTAGCCTGCTTTAAGCACTCTAATTTGTTCAAAGTAAACGTGCCGGCCCACCTCGACACTCAGTGAAGAGCACCGCGATGGGATTTCAAGTTGAGCCGCCCTCGCGGGCTAAGCTCACCGGCAGGACGTCCCGCGGGCACGCCAGTTGGACACCGCGAGCGATGAACCGGCGGCGCGGGACACAGATTCGACTACGAGCTTTTTAACCGCAACAACTTTAATATACGCTATTGGAGCTGGAATTACCGCGGCTGCTGGCACCAGACTGGCCCTCCAATTGATCCTCGTTAAAAGGTTTAGAGTGTTCTCATTCCGATTACGGGGCCTCGGATGAGTCCCGTATCGTTATTTTTCGTCACTACCTCCCCGTGCCGGGAGTGGGTAATTTGCGCGCCTGCTGCCTTCCTTGGATGTGGTAGCCGTTTCTCAGGCTCCCTCTCCGGAATCGAACCCTGATTCCCCGTTACCCGTTACAACCATGGTAGGCGCAGAACCTACCATCGACAGTTGATAAGGCAGACATTTGAAAGATGCGTCGCCGGTGCGAGACCGTGCGATCAGCAATAAGTTATTCAGATTCACCAAGTTGTACGATGAACGGACTCGCGTCCGACACCGATTGGTTTTGATCTAATAAAAGCGCTCCTTCCGTCTCCGGTCGGAACTCTGTTTGCATGTATTAGCTCTAGAATTACCACAGTTATCCAAGGATAAGTGGTACGATCTAAGGAACCATAACTGATTTAATGAGCCTTTCGCGGTTTCACCTTAATTTGGCTTGTACTGAGACATGCATGGCTTAATCTTTGAGACAAGCATATGACTACTGGCAGGATCAACCAGGGAGCTGTGTTTAGTCGCGCACACTCGAGCGGCGGCGCTTACGCGCGCGCGCGCCCGGTGTAACGACGAGCTCATTTATTTATAATAAAGAGGTGGTTCGAAATTCTGCTCTGCTGAACGGAACATCGCACATATCCCGGTTTACGCGTGCACGGACCCCCGACGTTAACGTGTCACTCCATTGGTATACAGAGCACGCCAGTAAAACACCTATCCCGCCCCTGTGGCGGGGTCAAGACGGTGGACGTGATGCAACTTGTGTAAAAGACACGAAACGCGGGGCGGCGGTTGTGCTACGGCGATATTACGACTAGACGTTCACACATTTATGCAGACCCACGACTTTTTTTGTTTGATAATGCGCCCGGAGACACACACGTGAGCACACGACGGCACATGTACACGAGCACACGGCGGCCGGCCGGCGGTGTGAACACCAAGAATTCGTAATTCTGCTCTCTGCTGAACGGAACATCGCACATATCCCGGTTTACGCGTGCACGGACCCCCGACGTTAACGTGTCACTCCATTGGTATACAGAGCACGCCAGTAAAACACCTATCCCGCCCCTGTGGCGGGGTCAAGACGGTGGACGTGATGCAACTTGTGTAAAAGACACGAAACGCGGGGCGGCGGTTGTGCTACGGCGATATTGCGACTAGACGTTCACACATTTATGCAGACCCACGAATTTTTTTGTTTGATAATGCGCCCGGAGACACACACGTCAGCACACGACGGCACATGTACACGAGCACACGGCGGCCGGCCGGCGGTGTGAACACCAAGAATAGGAGTGGAGAGACTCTCGGTCCACACAACTCCGAAATGCATCAATATATCATATATATGGCATGAGAGAGAAGAGAAATTTTATAAATTTCACATCTCGCCAAGGCTTACACACACTACAAAAAACATCATTGTTCGTTAGATTGAAAATCATCGTCTCGGCCAAGGGGACCACGCGCTCGGGTCCCCCGAACGTCTGACTTTATGATGATATATATATTTCAATCAACATAAGTTTTCATTCTCGCTCGGAATTCGGTGAGTTATTGCATTTGAATTTTCACGGAGTTTTTACGCACCGCTACTTTAAAAATATTACATGTTCAGTCTACATGTTGCTCGCATAAGGGCCATACGCATAAACGAATATACGAAATGGGTCCCGCGAACGTGCTATTCGGACAGGTTCAAACTACCTGTTAGAGTTTTCAACACCGAACTGTCCGGACACGGCGAGGCCGTGATTTTATATTCAACAGACGGTATATATATATGGTGGGTGAGAGACAAGAAAAAAATTTCCTCGGGCGGCAACTGATTTCTCGCGTCTCGTTTTATTAAAACATCGAACTGTCCAGACACGGCGAGGCCGTGATTTTATTTTCAACAGACGATAATAACACGATGATGATATATATTTATATATGTAGTAAAATACGGGGAACGATTTTTGTATGAGGCACAACCGACACACAAACCACACACATCTTATTATATATTATAATAGAGTAGCAGATTGGTGCAACACTGAGACCTCGGCGTTCCCCCAAACAAGAGATAAAACTAAAAACACGCCGGCCGACTTATTACACGTAACGTATATAATGGCATTACACTACTACACTGGTGTTGTTGTGTCGCCCGTTGCCGTGTGTCGTCGCCCGCCGTTGTTCCTCGTTCGTCTCTCCGGTTTCGTCGTCGTTTTATTAAATACATCGAACTGTCCAGACACGTGAGGCCGTGATTTTATTTTCAACAGACGATGATGATATTTTATGTGTATTAATATGATGGGGAACGATTATATGAGGCACACCGAACACGCAAAACCACACACATCTTCTTATTATATATTATATATAATACTAGAGAAGTAGCAGCTTGGTGAACACACTGAGACCTCGCGTTCCCCCACAAGAGATAAAAACTAAAAACACGCCGGCCGACTTATTACACGTAACGTATATAATGGCATTACACTACTACACTGGTGTTGTTGTGTCGCCCGTTGCCGTGTGTCGTCGCCCGCCGTTGTTCGTCGTTCGTCTCTCCGGTTCGTCGTCGTTTTATTAAATACATCGAACTGTCCAGACACGTGAGGCCGTGATTTTATTTTCAACAGACGATGATGATATTTTATGTGTATTAATATGATGGGGAACGATTATATGAGGCACACCGAACACGCAAAACCACACACATCTTCTTATTATATATTATATATAATACTAGAGAAGTAGCAGCTTGGTGAACACACTGAGACCTCGCGTTCCCCCACAAGAGATAAAAACTAAAAACACGCCGGCCGACTTATTACACGTAACGTATATAATGGCATTACACTACACTGGTTGTTGTGTCGTCGCCCGTTGCCGTGTGTCGTCGCCCGCCGTTGTTCGTCGTTCGCCTCTCCGTCCGTCGCATAGGGCAAAAATTTGTTAAAAATTTTATTTTACCCATGCGACGGTTTATTAAAGCCAAAAGGATATTTATTTCGGCGTTTCTTTGCGATATATATACATATACTGCTCGCCTGGTCGTTCTTTTTCAATCTTCCACTTTTCACCCGAACGACCTGCACCACCCATATAGCTGTTTGATGCATATTTGTACAGAATAACGGCGAGAAATTAAATTTTTATTTTTCCACCTAGCGCTGCCCGAAAATATCATTTGTGTGTGAAACAAGACGAAACGAAGCGTAATACTCGACTTTATTTGCGTAAATCGAAAATTCGCTCATCGCACCGTGCACCACCATATATATGTCTCTCGCACACAGGTACCGAATAACGCTTTCGGCATCGTGCGCACCGACCGACCGCCGCATTTAAGTTTTTCGCACGCCCGTACCGAATAACGCTTTTAGCATCGTGCGCGCCGACCGACCGACCGACCGACCGCCTCATATATATGTTTCTCGTACATAGGTATCGAATAACGGCAGAAATTATTTTTATTTTATTAAAATAAAATTTTCGTTAATTCGCTTACTCGATACGAAAGGACACATCGGCGAGTGGAAATAAAGCGGACCGAAGTTAAAACGTTCGACATTAGGTTTTTCGCACACCGGTACCGAATAACGCTTTCGACCTGCACCGCCCATACAGCTGTTTGATGCATATTTGTACAGAATAACGGCGAGAAATTTTATTTTTATTTTTCCACTTAGCACTGCCCGAAAATATCATTTGTGTGTGAAACAAGACGAAACGAAGCGTAATACTCGACTTTATTTGCGTAAAATGAAAATTCGCTCATCGCACCGTGCACCACCATATATATATGTCTCTCGCACACAGGTACCGAATAACGCTCTCGGCATCGTGCACACCGACCGACCGCCGCATATAAGTTTTTCGCCCGCCCGTACCGAATAACGCTTTTAGCATCGTGCACACCGACCGACCGCCTCATATATATGTTTTTCGTACACAGGTACCGAATAACGGCAGAAATTATTTTTATTATATTAAAATAAAATTTTCGTCAATTCGCTTATTCGCACCGACCGACCGCCTAATATATATGTTTTTCGTACACAGGTACCGAATAACGGCAGAAATTATTTTTATTTTAATAAAATAAAATTTTCGTCAATTCGCTTATTCGCACCGACCGACCGCCTCATATATATGTTTTTCGTACACAGGTACCGAATAACGGCAGAAATTATTTTTATTTTAATAAAATAAAATTTTCGTCAATTCGCTTATTCGCACCGACCGACCGCCTCATATATATGTTTTTCGTACACAGGTACCGAATAACGGCAGAAATTATTTTTATTTTAATAAAATAAAATTTTCGTTAATTCGCTTACACGATGCGAAAGGACAGATCGGCGAGTGGAAATAAAGCGGACCGAAGTGAAAACGTTCGACTTTAGGTTTTTCGCACACAGGTACCGAATAACGCTTTTAGCATCGTGCACACCGACCGACCGCCGCGTACAATTATTTCGCACGCCCGTACCGAATAACGCTTTTGGCATCGTGCACACCGACCGACCGCCTCACATATATATTTTTCGTACATAGGTACCGAATAACGGCAGAAATTATTTTTATTTTAATAAAATAAAATTTTCGTCAATTCGCTTATTCGCACCGACCGACCGCCTCATATATATGTTTTTCGTACACAGGTACCGAATAACGGCAGAAATTATTTTTATTTTCATAAAATAAAATTTTCGTTAATTCGCTTACACGATGCGAAAGGACAGATCGGCGAGTGGAAATAAAGCGGACCGAAGTGAAAACGTTCGACTTTAGGTTTTTCGCACACAGGTACCGAATAACGCTTTTAGCATCGTGCACACCGACCGACCGCCGCGTACAATTATTTCGCACGCCCGTACCGAATAACGCTTTTGGCATCGTGCACACCGACCGACCGCCTCACATATATATTTTTCGTACATAGGTACGGAATAACGGCAGAAATTATTTTTATTTTATTAAAATAAAATTTTCGTCAATTCGCTTATTCGCACCGACCGACCGCCTCATATATATGTTTTTCGTACACAGGTACCGAATAACGGCAGAAATTATTTTTATTATATTAAAATAAAATTTTCGTCAATTCGCTTATTCGCACCGACCGACCGCCTCATATATATGTTTTTCGTACACAGGTACCGAATAACGGCAGAAATTATTTTTATTTTAATAAAATAAAATTTTCGTTAATTCGCTTACGCGATGCGAAAGGACAGATCGGCGAGTGGAAATAAAGCGGACCGAAGTGAAAACGTTCGACTTTAGGTTTTTCGCACACAGGTACCGAATAACGCTTTTAGCATCGTGCACACCGACCGACCGCCGCGTACAATTATTTCGCACGCCCGTACCGAATAACGCTTTTGGCATCGTGCACACCGACCGACCGCCTCATATATATGTTTTTCGTACACAGGTACCGAATAACGGCAGAAATTATTTTTATTTTAATAAAATAAAATTTACGTTAATTCGCTTACGCGATGCGAAAGGACAGATCGGCGAGTGGAAATAAAGCGGACCGAAGTGAAAACGTTCGACTTTAGGTTTTTCGCACACAGGTACCGAATAACGCTTTTAGCATCGTGCACACCGACCGACCGCCGCGTACAATTATTTCGCACGCCCGTACCGAATAACGCTTTTGGCATCGTGCACACCGACCGACCGCCTCACATATATATTTTTCGTACATAGGTACGGAATAACGGCAGAAATTATTTTTATTTTATTAAAATAAAATTTTCGTTAATTCGCTTACGCGATGCGAAAGGACAGATCGGCGAGTGGAAATAAAGCGGACCGAAGTCAAAACGTTCGACTTTAGGTTTTTCGCACACAGGTACCGAGTAACGCTTTTAGCATCGTGCACACCGACCGACCGCCGCGTACAATTATTTCGCACGCCCGTACCGAATAACGCTTTTGGCATCGTGCACACCGACCGACCGCCTCACATATATATTTTTCGTACACATGTACAGAATAACGGCAGAAATTATTTTTATTTTATTAAAATAAAATTTTCGTTAATTCGCTTACGCGATACGAAAGGACACATCGACGAGCGGAAATAAATGTGAACCGTGGTAAAAATTTCGTAATTATTTCGTGTCGATCGAAATTTCGCTTTTCGCACCGTGCACACCGACCGACCGCCACACCGGTACAGAATGACTGTCGAAATTTCTTTTATCATTCGATAATATAATATTCGTTCGTTCGCTCGCTCGCAGGAAACGTAAGGAAAAAAGATCGACGAGCGGAAATTAATTGCGAACCGTGGTAAAAGTTTCGAAATTATTTCTTGTCGAAATTATTTTTATAATATTAAAATATAATATGCGTTAATTCGCTTACGCGATACGAAAGGACACATCGACGAGCGGAAATAAATGCGAACCGTGGTAAAAATTTCGTAATTATTTCGTGTCGATCGAAATTTCGCTTTTCGCACCGTGCACACCGACCGACCGCCACACCGGTACAGAATGACTGTCGAAATTTCTTTTATCATTCGATAATATAATATTCGTTCGTTCGTTCGTTCGCTCGCACGAAACGTAAGGAAAAAAGATCGACGAGCGGAAATAAATTGCGAACCGTGGTAAAAGTTTCGAAATTATTTCGAAATTATTTCTTGTCGAAATTTCGGTTTTAGCTCCGTGCACACCGACCGACCGACCGCCACATATAGGTTTTTCGTACATAGGTACCGAATAACGGCAGAAATTATTTTTATTATATTAAAATATAATATTCGTTAATTCGCTTACGCGATACGAAAGGACACATCGACGAGCGGAAATAAATGCGAACCGTGGTAAAAATTTCGTAATTATTTCGTGTCGATCGAAATTTCGCTTTTCGCACCGTGCACACCGACCGACCGCCACACCGGTACAGAATGACTGTCGAAATTTCTTTTATCATTCGATAATATAATATTCGTTCGTTCGTTCGTTCGCTCGCACGAAACGTAAGGAAAAAAGATCGACGAGCGGAAATAAATTGCGAACCGTGGTAAAAGTTTCGAAATTATTTCTTGTCGAAATTATTTTTATAATATTAAAATATAATATTCGTTAATTCGCTTACGCGATACGAAAGGACACATCGACGAGCGGAAATAAATGCGAACCGTGGTAAAAATTTCGAAATTATTTCGTGTCGATCGAAATTTCGCTTTTAGCATCGTGCACATCGACCCACCGGCCGCCACATATAGGTCAATCGCACACCGGTACCGGATGACTGTCGAAAGTTCTTTTACTATACGATAATATAAAATTCGTCCATTCGCTCGTTCGAAACGAAAGGAAACATTGGTGGTAAGTGTGAAAATTGCGAAATTTAACCACCACTCACGCCTTATTTAACATACATTCGTTACGGATATGGGTACAGAAAAACGGTAATTAATTATATCACTTTACGTACCGAATAGCGGCCGCAAATGTGATCCCTATTCGTGTACCGAATAACGGCCGCAGATGTGATGCCTATTCGTGTACCGAATAACGGCCGCAGATCTGATGTCCATTCGTGTACAGAATAACGCCCATCGATCATTTAAAAAAAAAATATCGTTTATCCATTGTAATTTTTACCAGCAGCATTATTATTATATATCATCATATCATCAATTAATATTTTTATTTATTATTTATATTATTGTTATTTTATGTTTAACTGCTGTGGCTGAATAAAACTGGTATGATGATGGATGAAATAAATATTTTATTAATTTATTAACATTTTTCGTTCGTAATAATTTTAAGAACACCCACATTATTTTTGTTAAAAAAAAAAAAAAAATGTGTACAATGTACTCTTCTCCTTTCGTTCGTTGTTAAAATAAATTTTTGTGTTGTTAATAAAAATAGGTGTACCTGCCGCCCATTAACTCTACAACTAAACTAATGTAAGAAGTAGTAATGGTTTTAGTCGCCTCTTTTTCTCCACACACACAACACTCACAACACTCGTTCTTCTTTCACAACAACATGCGATGATAAGATCGAACGAGATAGTCTGTGTGTGGTGGTTTTTTTTTTTTATTTTTGTGTGTGTCTCTCTCTCTCGATGATGAAAATATATTATGTGAACTGATGTGCGCGAACAGAGACCGACCCGACGATTTTCGGCGTCTCTGCTCTATACACACACACACATCATCACATCATCATCAAAAAAAATTATCAATTTTAATTTCTTCAAATATATGAATAAATGAATGCATATTTTCGAGGTGTACGATCACGACGTACGTACACGTACACGTACTTTAGTGCGCACATTGATGTACAACATGTATTTATCCGTGTATGTTCGGGCGCTCGTTTATCACACACGGTTGTGTGCTGCGCGGCGTGTGTGTGTGTGCGTGCCCAAATAAGTCTGATAACTGGACACGAAGCAAGCCTATGCTCGTGTCACATGCAGACATACGTGCAAACAACACATCAACAACGACAACACAACAGCACACGATGTGTGTGTGATGAGAAAACGACGGCGGCTCGAACGAATAAAACGATATGTATCATCGTCGTGGCGCGACCAAGCCAGTACATCATCGTGTGTGTACATCGTGACGAATCCCCAAGCAAAGGGCAGAGTCTCAACAGATCGCAGCGTGGTAACTGCTCTACCGGGAACAACACCCTGCTAGGTACATAAGTCGTCTACAAACAATTCCGAGTTCCGACATCGAAATATGGACCGATAGTCGACCTTTCGAGATGAGGCAAAGACGAGCCGAAATATCCGGTCGTCCGCCAGTCATCACAGCCAGGCAATTTAAGGGCCAGTGCGACGCGCGGTGCGAACACCGCACGCCTAGTAAAGTCATATGGTTTAGAGCCTTTCGACTCCCGGAACTCCTAAAGGTATCGTTGCCTACTTTGACT
The DNA here is from genome assembly GCA_963969525.1 of Ontholestes murinus. Lineage (NCBI taxonomy): Eukaryota > Metazoa > Arthropoda > Insecta > Coleoptera > Staphylinidae > Ontholestes > Ontholestes murinus. The sequence continues at coordinate 605 of CAXAKX010000477.1, read as the reverse complement.
AGACAGGATACGGCCTTAGAGGCGTTCAGGCATAATCCCACGGATGGTAGCTTCGCACCACCGCCCGATCGAGCGAGTGCGTGAACCAAATGTCCGAACCTGCGGTTCCTCTCGTACTGAGCAGGATTACTATCGCAACGACGAGTCATCAGGAGGGTAAAACTAACCTGTCTCACGACGGTCTAAACCCAGCTCACGTTCCCTATAGGCGGGTGAACAATCCGACGCTTGGCGAATTCTGCTTCGCAATGATAGGAAGAGCCGACATCGAAGGATCAAAAAGCGACGTCGCTATGAACGCTTGGCCGCCACAAGCCAGTTATCCCTGTGGTAATTTTTCTGACACCTCTTGTTGAAAACTCTTCAAGCCAAAAGGATCGATAGGCCGTGCTTTCGCAGTCCCTATGCATACTGAACATCGGGATCAAGCCAGCTTTTGCCCTTTTGCTCTACGCGAGGTTTCTGTCCTCGCTGAGCTGGCCTTAGGACACCTGCGTTATTATTTGACAGATGTACCGCCCCAGTCAAACTCCCCGCCTGGCAGTGTCCTCGAATCGGATCACGCGGGAGCATATGACGGCGATCGGACGAAGGCCTCCCCCGAG
>CAXAKX010000476.1:0-13152 GCA_963969525.1 Ontholestes murinus | reverse complement strand
TGTTTAATTAATTATTATAATTTCGACTATTTTAAACACCATCGGTAAAGTAGGTATTGGGTTATAGTAATTAAGATCATCTTTTTTAAATAGGCTATGATAAGAACATCAAAAAGATGGCGGTTTTTATTGTTTCGTTAATTAGCTTAGTGAGCGTTGATATACATAATTAGGTTTAATATACATTTAATTTACGCTACACATAGCCCATCTATATTCTCACATTTACTTATTTTTAATTTCCTGATAGCTTGTATGACAAGTGTTGGAGTTTCAATTAATGAAAATGTTAAAGCATCAGCAGTTGATATGTGGTGGCTAAAACTAACATACTAACATTAGATAGATTTATTTAATATTGTTATATCTCCACGTAACTTAATCAAATGCTTTAGCCATATTGTTGGGAATGTGATTGAAATTATTGCTAAAAAATACTTTTCACTTTTCATAATACAACTTATTCCTAGCAAAGTTTATTAATATTTCTTTTATATTTTCTCCCTATCTTGGAGAAACATTATGAAATAAAAGGCAAACAATTGTTAACCACTTGATTTTTTTCACTGATTTTGTATATGTACTCTCTCTAAACGAAGAGATTTGATCTTCCCCGATACTTAAAGCACTTATTACTAGAATATATCTAATCTGCCGGTTTTATTTTATAATCACTCTTGATAATCCTGTAAAAACTGAAAATTAGTTGAGTAAATATAGAAAATCAGTGAAAACCAAGTGTTTAACAATTCTATACCTATAAATGAAAACACGTTTTAACTTTACAATATTAATAACATTAAATAAAAAGTGTTCTCCTTTATATTCGATATGTAAAACGAAATATAAGCCTCAAGAATCGACAATTCTTTACCTATTAAAGTTTATTAATCTCCAAATGGGCTCTTTTGATGTTTAAGAGATATATTTTCCTTTTTTCCTTGGTTCGTCATTTTTGTTCTATATATATATTCAGTAATTGATTTATTTTTAATTTCAATTCATATGAGGGACTAGTTTTATGCACGTTTAAATTTATACGGTTTCCACGAATACTCTTCAATACGTTATTGAACCGTTTAATACCTGTATTTGATTTATAAAATTTTGAAGAAAAACCAAGTTGCATCTACTGATGAGATCAAAAGATCGAAATACGTGTCTGCAGAAATATTTAACGTAAATTTAATTATTTATTTTTGGTTAATTTGACAGAAATAAAATAATATACATTTATAAAAGATCCATATTTGCATTATAACAGTTGATTTCATTTTTATTGACCTCGCAACATGTACATATAATTTTTTTAAAGCATTTTGAACAATTGCAAATAATGGTATACAATCGCTAGTCTATATTGAACCACACGAATAATTATAATAATATTACAGAATTCCTAGTTTAGTTAGAAAAATATGTGAAATACCATTACAAAAAACAAAACCTAAAAATAATTTAAAGAAACGTATATTCAATTTAAAAATAATACAATTAAAATTATTAACAATTGAACTTAAAACTACTAGTAGTAGTAGGTATCACTAAATAATAACAATTAATGTGATGTTCTTTATAAAAACAAAAGGTTATAAAAAATAAATAAAATAGATGTATATATAAATGCATTTTTAAAATATGTTTATCGGTTCAATTCATATTATTATTAGAATTAAGGTTACACCTATTTTAAGATGTCCTTGAATTAGTTTTAAGAGGAAGTTTAAATATATTTTATTAAAAAAAACCCACTTGATTAATTACTACATTAATTATGAAACATAAAATTAATAAGAAACAGACACGAAGTAAGGAAGCATATACATTCTTGATATTTCTAGTGTTATTACAGCTGCTACCGAAATATAAACCAAAAAAGAAAAACATTCCTTTACGATATTATCACCGAAATGCAAATGAAATTAACCGGACGTTTTTAAAAGTCTAAGTAATAACTCCTGTTTGTCAGTCGCGCCACTTTCATCTTCGCCCGCTTTGATTTCTTTTGCCCCGAACACAGGGAGAAGAAGACGGGGCAGAAGCAAACGGGCTTTGACTTTTTGTTCCCGAGCATAATCGCCGTCTCTGTGAGAGTGCTTATTTTTATATATAAAGCCCTTAATTCACGTCAAAGCCGATGGAGCTTCCGCTGATGGCCAGAAGGGAAGAGAGAGGAAGGCACGCAACACAAATTATATTTCTATTTTCTGGCGGAGCCGCGGGGTCTACGCTCTAAGTGCCAGAAAATTGCCCACCCCGGAAAAAGGGAAACGTCGGATGTGTCGGATGGTAATTACTTTAATGGAAGCACCAAAATGGAACAAAGTGTTATTGTCGTGTACTTTGCGCGGATGTTGTCTAGTTTTCACTACGTTCATTCTTATTTAGGATTCACTTTACATACTTCTGGAACCTACTTCTGACTTACAGATATCGAGGAAACGGTTTTATTGCAGCTGTTATATTGGGTAATCCTTTACATTTTATGGAAACATTATTCATATTCAATGACAAAATGGAGCACCTATAAACATGATATTCATAAGCTCGAAGGCATATTTTACAAGAACATGAGCTATATCAAACATTATTATATATTTAATAGTATGTGTAATATAATATTTCATAATTGTGTGTTCATTATAAGTTTATATTAAACCAAAGAAAACTAGAAAACAAATCAATAAGTGATTTGTTTTGTAGTCTTAATAAGACTAATTGTTGTATGTTTTCGTACTTTTAATTTAATAGTTAATTTTCTACAACGACCTAAGGACTTTAATACATTTTATTTAAAAAACAGTTTGTAATTAAAAATCGATCTATACTGCCCACCATAAGAAAAAGAACACTTTTATAAAAAAGTCACAAATACTTAAATGATCCACACTAAGAAATGAATAAAATTTCAACAAAAAATCATGGTAACTTTTTCTTTAATTTCAATAATTCTCCACGATTTCTAAAACACTTAGCAACTCGCCTAGACATACTAGAAATCAAATTGTCAATTGAGGGATTGCATCCCAAGCTTCTTGAATTCGCATCCTAATATCAGGTAAAGTGAGTGAGGGTGGCTGAAAATGGCCCGGTTTTCTTCCAAATTAATCCACACGTGTTTAATAGGTGATAGGTTTGGAGAACAAGAAGGCCATGGAAGTAAATCAACATTAGCTAGTTCCAGGAATTCCATAGTAACCCTAGAGGTATACGGCTTTGCATTATCCTGTTGGAAAATAGGGTTTTCCAACCTTCTTAGATAGGACATTATTGCTGGTTCTAGAACGGTGTTAATGTAGCGATTTGCGTTTAATGCTCCTGGAATGAACACAAGAGGAGACTTACTTCCAAAACCGATCGCCCCTCATACCATCACTCCGCGTGTAAGAGCTGTATGGCGTTCCAATGCAAACTGTAAATTTCCTCGTTCTCCTCAGTGACGTCTAACAAACAAAACCTCGATTCATGGCTATAGATAACCTGCCTCCATTGATCGACCCATTGTAGTCTCTCATTGCACCATTCCAGAAGGCACCTCTTATGATGAGTTAAGAGCAAACAAAGAAAAGGACGGTTCAACTTAATACCAAATGATAGAATTCTCCGGTAAACTGATCGAACGAAGATTCCTTGGTTAGTTGAACCTCTGCAGATGTCTCCAATGGCTCTTGTTGTTGAAAATCGATACCGGATAGCGACGAGCCGAAGAGCCCAATCTTCACTTTTATGTAGTGTTTCTAGGGCGCCCAAGTCGTAATTTCCGCCGTTGTTCCTGTCCCTCGGTTCATCTACGCTAACATCGAGATATTGTACTTACACTTCTGCAATACGTTGGGCAATATCACAAATTGAAAAACCTGCTTCTCTGAGCCCGATTACTCTACCATGTTCAAAATCGCTTAATTGTTGAAATTCGCCGATCTCGGGGCATCTTTGTAATGTCACTGCTCAGTTAATTTAAGAAAATAACAAAAAAAATTCTTTCATTTTTTATATTCCATGGTAAATTGATCAAAAAGTTATCATGATTTTTTGTTGAAATTTTGATCATTTCTTTGTGTGAATTATTTACGTATATATACATCTTTATTGACAAATATGTACAACAAAATTTAACATTTAAATAATAAATAATTGATGAGGTGTTAGTATGTTAATATGTCAAATGGCTATCGACCAGAGGTCTTTCTGCCTTGTGCTGTCTAGTCATATGGCGTCAGTCTTTAATGAGTAGATTCATGAAATCAAAAATGGTAGAATGTGGGTTTTTAAATTTAGGGGTTAGATTTGGGTTTCTAGGAATACAGTATAGGGATAATATGTGAAAGTTGAAAGGATTTTTGGAGAATTTTTCTGATAGGAATCGAAGGTGTTCTTGGATGGGAATAACTGAGGTAGTATCATAAAGGAGCTGATTAGAAGGATTGTATAAAGGATTGAGAGGATGACGGAGTTTTGTTAGGGTACGAATGGATGCTCGCTCGCTAACTTGAATATTACGGGAGGTTGGATTGGTGGGATTGGAATAGAGGACACAACCATAGTCCAGTAATGGGCGACAAATCATTTTATATATTTTTACTGCGGTTTTAGTAGTAATACCATTATTTTGATACGTTAAGCATCTAAAATGTTTTGCCCTGATGGTAATTTTGTTTTTCGTTGTAGCAGTGTGTTTTTTAAAATTGATTTTTGGATCTATGGTTATGCCAAGGTACTTTACGGAAGCTGAGGGGGGGGATAATAGTTTGGGAAATTGAGACATTGTAAGGGGAATTATTGGTGCGGTGGTATGGAATAAGGAGCTGTGATTTATGGGGATTAATTTTAATGCGCCATTTTGCAAACCAATGCTGAAGGGAGTCAATAAGCTCTTGGAGAATTTGAAGGGCTTTTGGTAACGTGGGAGCATAGGAAATTAGGGCAGTGTCGTCTGCAAATAGCTGGTTAGTAAGGAAGAGGGTTGGTCGCGTTTGGGGATGTTTACGTATTATCTGAAATTATCATAAAATTTAGCGGCGAATTCTTTGTGTTCTCTACAAAATTACCGAAGGTAATGGCAATTTTGTAATGTATTCAAATAAACATTTATTGTCTGTACAAAAAATATTATTTATTTCAATGCAAAGCAAAATATTAACAAAAAAGTATTTAAAGAACTAAAAATCTGATGATGTTTAATATTTAATAGTCCACGAAATTTATGGAAACAGGAAAAAGATATAAGATATGTTTTTAACAATGTTCATCCGAATTGACAGATACCACGTTCAATAGTGCAAAGAACTGTGCAAAGTCTGGAATTTACCAAAAAGTGGATGTTTGAAAAGTACAACAAATGATAAAATATTGCTTTATCCTCATTTATCCACTACTGAACTAGCCAATACGTACGAAATTATTAGACGTCATTAAGAAGGATAAGGCGAGAAAATTCCATCCAAGCAAATTTCGCCTTGTTGGGTAAAAGAGGGTACAAGAGGTGCACAACATCCCTAAAAATTAAAAAAAATTAGTCGGTATTTGCAACAACAAAATCATGGGATTATTTTTCTATAAGAAAATGTAAATGAAGAGAGGAATTTAGCTTTTAAGGCACAAGTATTTCCAGTGCTGGAGGTTAGTCAATTGCCAAATGGTATCTGGTTTCAGGAGGACGGAGCACCTCCCCATTTCGCTTTGAATGGCCTTATGAAAGTCCTCGCCTTAATCCACTTGACTATTTTATATGAGGTTATTTAAACTCCCTTGCTTTTGCTAACAGATCAAACAATTTGAAATAATTGGCTAAAAGAATAACCCACCCGATTCAGGAAATTACACCTGAAGAAATATCCAATATTACAAAAGAAATTACAAACCCCTTATTATTAAGAAGGAAACTGTGCGAAAATTAAATATTTAATACATTAAATATTTATTTATAATATATTAAATTTTTATTTACACGATACTCCTAATTTATTTCATTCTAATTAATTTTATTTTAGTTAATAATATCTTTATTTTATTTTTTTAATAGACTACTAGATAGGATTACTTTTTTTTCTTTTTTTAGTACTTATTTTTTCTTTCTGTTTGTTTTTTCTTCATTTTGTTTAAATTCCTTGCCATTGTTTGAGAGGTCATGATCGCAGTTTATTTGTCATACTTAGCCTTTAATTGAAGCGTTATTGAAATGTAGCGATTACCTTGCTAGATTCATATAGAAAGGAATTTTATGCAGAGATAATTTTGGGGATGCCTACATTTGACTTAACTTTCTGCGACTTAAATGTTACGTTATTTTACAGGGTGGTTGCTTTAAGAAAAATAGAATGGTATTTGAAAATTAGTCTGTTAACAAATAATATACCCAGATATTTGTATATGATGGAGGGATATATATTTTGGCCATTTATTTATATTAATGGTGGTATTAAAGAATCAGTCGTCGAATTGGAAGTATAATTTTAAATTTGTTGGAATTTATAGGAAAACGCCATTTCCCAAAGGTCTATTGTGCCATCTAGGGTACTAAGAGCTATAGGAAGTATAGGAGCGTGGATAATAAAGGCCATAAAGAAGAGAATTTACGGTTTTATAAAATATTTTAAGTAATGATGGTCAAAGTCGTGGGTCAAGAGATTGTATAGAATAGAAGGTGGTGGAGAACCTTAGAGTAGACCTTGTGTAGGAGAGAATGAGTTGGAAAAGAAGTTGTGGATTATGCTCTGAGGAGAGATTGTATAGAAAAGTTTCCAAGATATTGATATTTAATTGCTGCATTGGAGTTGGAGAGTATTGCACTTAATAATACCCTCGGTAAAATCGAGGGCTGTTTGACATATATGAGGGCGGTCCTGAATTTGAAAGGATATTAATTTTTCTTTTTTGTGTAAATATTTAATTATTAAACACCAAGCCGGTTCTGATACTTTATCTCGAGCAACACTCACCGATTGTCTCGAAAAAATATTTGCTTAAAATGTAACATTCCAAATCACATTTTTGTCAAGATAGTTCTCTAATTCGTTGCTAGTGTAAAAAGTTATATTCATTTGAGAATGAGTGAAATATCTGAAGAAATACGGTATGTTTCTTTTTTACTATAAAAAAGGCAAAACCGCTGCAAGAACATGCCAAAAATTTTGTGAAGTGTACGGCGAAAATGCTGTTAGTGAACGAAGGAGCCAGGAGATTCCGTTCTGGAAATTTGGATGTTAAAGCCGGCCAGTAACTGTGAAAGTCGATGAAATTTTGCAACTGGTAGAGCAAGACCGACACGCAAGCTGTCGCGAAATAACGGAGGAACTAAACATGAACCATATGACAGTTGGGATTAATTTGAAGATAGCAGGCTACAAAAAGAAGCTCGATGTTTGGATGCAACATGAATGAACTAAGAGAAATTTAATTAACCGAATTACCATCAGTGATATGCATGAAACGAGACGATTTCGACCCATTTTTGAAACGAATGATTACTGGTGATGAAAAATGGGTGGATTACGAAAACATCCAATGCAAGAGATCGTGGTTAAAGGCAAAAAACTTCAAAGCCTGAATTGATGACAAAAAAGCTTCTTTGATTGTTTGGTGGGACTGGAAGGGAATTGTCTATTATGAGCTGTTGCAACCTGGCGAAACTATCAATTCGGTCCTGTACTGTGCACAACTCGATAGTTTGAGCGAAGCAATCAAAGAAAAGAAACTAGAATTGGCTAACAAAAAAGAAGTTGTCTTTCATCATAACAATGCACGGCCATACACATCTTTGATGTCTTGGGACAAATTGACGGAACTTGGTTGGGAAGTTTTGATGCATGTACCGAATAGCCCGGACCTTGCACCGTCTGACTACAATCTGTTTCGATCTCTTCAAAACTCCCTTGATAGTAAGAAATTGTTCGACCCAAGCGCCACTGAAAACCACTTGGCTAAGTTTTTGCCTATAAACCACAGGAGTTCTACACTAATGAGATTATGAAATTAGCAGATAAATGGCAAAAGGTCAAAGATAATAATGATGAATATGTACTTGAGTGAAATTGATTTTCAATTTTAAAAAAATGTTTGTTCACATATGCACGGAAAAATGGTGATGTGGGGTGGCCATCATAGTACTTTCCCTATATTTTTCTCGAAAACTATGAGGTTTACGCAAAAAGCTTATCTTTAATAATTTGTTCACTTTGGAATTTTCTACAAATATTTGTTATATAAATTTCATGTACCTTTAATAGTTTATTAGCAATTGGCAAAAAATGTCAAAATTTTTAATTTTATTTTTTTGTTTCTCGAAAGTTAAGAATTTTATAAAAAATATGTTATGTATAAAATTTGTTCAGTTTCTTATTCCTTTCAACTTTTGTTTAAAAGTTTTTTAATATTTTTCATATTAAAAGAAATATCGGGAAAAAAATCAAAAACGGCCTCAAGTAAACATCCACGGTTTTTGTTCACCTAAAGCTTTTCAGTTCCAGTTTTTGAGGATAAAACCTTAAGTTTAAAGTTTCATCTCAATCGGATCATTCGTTTTTGAGATACAGCGCCCACCGATAGATACACACACACACATCCCCTATATACAGGGTGAGTTTTTTTCGATGTTCTCTATGGGGATCTCGGAAACTATAAGATAGAGATAGAGAAACGGTTAAATGGGGAAAGATCTTCTTCATGGCTACCCATTTTTTATTTATAATAAAATTTAAAATGACTATAACTCACTTATTTTTAGAAATAACTATGTCCTATGTCATATTGGATTAAAGAGAAAATTACCTTTTGAATGAGGCCATAGCCAACTATGGTTTCCATTTAAAAAAATGTAAGTTTGCGTCATATCTCGGAAAATAATGGTGATAAAAATTTTCTGATTATTTTTTATTAATCTACATAAAATTAACTAAAACTTTGTCCTTGACAATTTTTTTCAATCTGTTATAATAACCAAGATATAGTCTGTCCGTTGGATCTTCCGTCGTACGTCACAAACTATAGCTTCAAAAAACGACGAAAGTTTTACAGTGCTTTCTTTTTCTAACGCATTTGGTTTACATTATCAGATTGAAAGATTTGTGTGGTTTCTCGAAGCGATATTTTGTGACGTAGGACGGAAGATCCAACGGATGTACTATATATTGATTTGAAAAAATGGACACTTTTTACTTTTTTCAAAATATCTAGTAACCCTTGACTTTTTTAAAAACTTTGAAAGTGAAATTCTATTTGTCTCGTAAATCTACACTTCTTTCCCTATTTAACCATTTCTCTATCTCCTATAGTTTCCGAGATCCCCATAGAGAACTCCGCCCGTGACTCCTGTGTCCTAAATTATTTGTATTTTTTATATGAAATGTACGTATATCGTGTATTGTTTGTAAGTTTTTTTAAATTTTGTAAACAGGAGAAGCGAAGCTAATAAAGAAAGAAAGAAAGAAAGAAACTTACCCTGTATACATAGTATATAGGGAAAGTAAAACCGCGGAGGCTTTTTATACGACCCAATATTAAATAATTGCTTCAAATAATTATTTTTAATTAATTAATTTAATTCATCGCTATATATTTTAAATTTTACTGAAGGAAGTACGAAAAAGTATTTTGCTGGAACCTCTTGAGTGCAATATCCATTGACGCTGTCCCTCAAGTATCGCTAAATATTTTGAACTGAAACTTCTATTATTGGGCAGAAGAACCAGATACATTTCGAGTGTTTACTCGGGGCCATATTTTGTTTTTCAAGATTTTTGTTAAAAAATGAAAAAAAAAATCTTTTCTATTAGAAGTACATAAAGAGATTTTTTAAATTTAAACATGCATTTAAATATTTTGTTTTTTGGGAAAAGAAAATTTTGTAATAATTATGTTTTATGTATAAAATTTGTCATCGAGGAATAAGTACCAAACACAAAAATTTGTTCTATGGAATGCAATTCTAAATAATGGGCGTTTAAGAATTAATTTATTATTAGTTTTAACATAAAAGTCTATTCTTATCACGATGTCATGACACGGAATATCATAACATTGATTAGTCATTAAAAAGTAAAATATGAAAATAAATTATTCTACAACACAGATGATTACTATTATTATTATTATTACTAATGTTTCGGTATCTGCGAGCTCGTTTCTAAGAGCAGTACCCTTTTGGAAATATAAAAAACCAGTATATATTAACAAATATAAACGTTTTATTTGTAAAGAACATGCCTTAACCTACTCTACATTGTCACCTCGCAAATTTAAGCATCTGTCGTAACATATGACGAGTTTTTATATCCCAGCTTCATATTCCTCCTCCGCCAGTGTATTGAGATACATAATCATTATTTCCTATCAAAAAAGGGTCCGTTTTACAAACAGATAATAATATGAATGAGCTAAGTCAGGGCTATAGTTATATATAGATGATTGAAAGTTCGTTCGTAATGACTAACGGCCGTCCTGAACGCTCGTCATCGTGGGTGTTCTCTCTTCCTAAGTTAAAATTACGACATCAGCACCAAATATACGACTCATATACAGGGTGTTCAATTTAAGTGAAAACATTGATATATCTCGAAATCTACACATCGAATAAAAAAAATTATAATTAAAATTTGTTCGCCTCGGGGGGCATATCTAATACGAAACTCGACCCACTACCCTCAACAAAATAAGTAAGTTTTATCTGAATTATTTTTGTATTCGACGACGCTATAATCGAAAAAATTCAAAATTAGGCAAGATCGTTGAAAAGTGGGGATTTCCTAAGAAATACGAGAGGTTTCGTAAAATAAGGTTCCCTATGCCGATGAGAAATAATGCGACGTGCTAGGAGAAATGTAAAACACTGTCTTACACTGTCAAATCTTCCTCTCTCTATTCCCACCTCTCCCGCCACACTACATCACTCAATGCCGGCCTAGCAACCTTCCTATCGCTGTTACCTCCAGATACGAAATTCGCGCTGTAAAACGTTTTTTAAGTGCAAAACGGATTTCACCTATTGACATTCGTCGTCAGTTAATCGAAGTTTATGGGGAAACTCATCATAAAACGACAATGAATCGACTCACATGCGCATCTCTGACAAAAAAAGATTTGGATAGTATTTATTTTCTGCAGAATTCATTTAATTTCATTTCTAGAAAATTACAAGTGAACAATGCCTCGTGCAAGCGTAGAAGAACCAATTGAAATGATTCTGATTTATGGCGAATGTAGGAGAAATATTGACGAGACTGTTGTCTTATACGCTGCGCGTTTTCCAGATAATGTTCGATCGCGGTCTTATTTACAATATTGTTAGAACATTTTTATCGGTAGATAGATATATAGATGTTATATGGGTGGCACCAGAGCCTATTCCACCGCGACCTTTTCAGATCTATTGTAGATCCCTGTTTATCTCAGATGACCAGCTTTAGCTTTGCCTCTTTCATTCGTCCTATTAGCCTTGGGTTTGTAGTGCCCAGCTTTTGATATCTAATCCTTGGTAAACCCTCGCAGTGGCATAGGATGTGGAACGAGTCCTCTTCTTCCTCTAGGCATCTAATCTGCATGGTGCTTCTTCCACCAGGCCTATTTTGCTCATATGTTTGTTGAGCTTGCAGTGTCCTGTTATCAGGCCTACTATTGTTTTGACCATTTTCCTGTCTTGGTTCAGAAGTTCGGTCGTGAATTTTGGCGATTGTTTCTTAAGGAACTATTTCGCCTGTCTCTATCCTGGTAAGTTCGTCCACCAGGTATGGGCCTGTGTCTCCACCCATTTCTTTATGGATCGTTTGACTGCGGTTTTGGAGATTCTGCAGGAGGGTTCCGGGCCAACTACTGCTTTTGATGAGCCTAGTTTGGAAAGTTCGTCTGCTTTGTCATTTCCCAGATGTCCTCCGTGTCCTGGGACCCATGTGATTGTTACTTTTTTGTGACAGCCAAGTTCATTAAGAGCACGTATAAAGTCCCACACTAGCTTAGATTCGACCTGTGTGGAGCTTAGTGCTCTTAGCAGCCCCTGACTGTCGGAGAATATAGCAATTGACCTACTTTTGGTACATTGTCTTGCTATTTCTCTTGTGCAGTGGTGAAGAGCTATCGCCTCTGCTTGGAACACCGTGGTGTCCTTGGTGAGACTGACAGAAATCTTTGTATCGGGTTTTGTGCCGTATATACCTGCTCCTACCCCTTTGTCGGTCTTTGAGCCGTCCGTAAACCAGCATGATTCTTCTTTGGTAGGTTGGCCTTCGACCCAGTCTTCTCTTTGCGGGATTAGTACCTTGTATTTCTTTTCGAAATTGTATTTTTTCACCATGGCATCACTTGGCATCGCTGTGATCGCGTTAGCCTTCAGCTCGTCTTCTAGCCGTTGGGGTGTTTTTCCGTGTGATCGGATTATGGGCGCCTATCTTTGCATCAGTCTGTATGATACGGACCTGGCTTCTCCTTGAATGAAGATGTGTAATGGTGGTATGTTCAAGATGGCTTCTAGGGCTGCTGTTGGGGTGGTGCTTAGGGCTCCTATTGTACTGAGACATGCTAGTCTTTGTGTACTGCTCAGGAGTCCTATCGCCCCCTTTTGCTTTGTCATAGTCCACCACACCACTGCTCTATAGGCTATCATGGGTCTTATCACCCTGGTGTAGAGCCATAGAGTCATTTTAGGGTTTAGTCCCCTATTTTTGTCGCACATTCTGCGACACCTGCCCAATGATATTGTTGCTTTTTTGGTGGATTTTGTGATGTGTGGTCTCCACGTCATTTTGGCATCAAAAGTTACTCCCAGGTACTTTGCCACCCCTACGAAGGGGATTTTCGTACCCCCGAGCTTCAGTGGCTTTAGGCCTTGCAATGCTCGTTTTTTTATCAATATTGATTGTCAGTCGCTCCTGTTTGCACCAATTGTCTACTATGTTTAGGGCTCTTTGTGCTCGCTCCGAGACAACTTCCGCGAACCGGCTCCTGATGACAATGGCTAAGTCATCCGCGTACCCTAGGCAGTGGATATCCTCTTTGGGCAGTTTTCCTAGAAGGTCATCTACTAGTGTAGCCCATAGCAGTGGAGACAGCACTTCTTCTTGTGGGCAGCCTCCCCCCCCTTAGCCTAATGGTAAGGCCCCCCAAAGTGGATATGATTATCCTTTTCTCTAGGTTGGCCTTGATCCATTGGCAAAGGCTTGGCGGGAC